>JACJUY010000946.1:0-21662 GCA_014220935.1 Platorchestia sp. MABIK
ATCCTAACCTATCCTAACCTATCCTAACCTATCCTAACTATCCTAACCTATCCTAACCTATCCTAACTATCCTAACCTATCCTAACCTATCCTAACCTTTCTTAAGCTATCCTAACCTGCGGTATCATGGGTACCGAATTCCTCATTGTAACAGTAAAAAACCGCCTTTACATGCCTGAAGTGTGACATTTTACCAGGATAGGTTCGGTTAGGATAGGTTTGATTTGTTAGGATAGGCTAGGTTAGCATAGGTTAGGTAATATTAACGACATTTTTTTCACGGAACCACCGAGCTTAACGATGACATTGTCCGTGGAATTTCCACGGGTCCTGCTACTACCTGCTCATGCCCTTGGTTTATCTGTTTGGAGTCCGCTTTTTCCATTTCTCTCGCACGTTCATAAAGATAGTTATAATGACCGTATCTGCGATACGAATTTCACAGGTGCACAAAGACTAGAATATTTTTATCACTGGTACTGTTATGATGGATACATTTGTTTGTCATCCACATCTGGAAAATTTGTTCAAGAAAGGTATTGAATCCTGTCAATTTTGACGGGACGTGCACCCTAGTAAATATATAAATAAACATACAACGGGTTTTATTCGGTTAGATTTATCCTGCCTGTAACATTACCAATAAATCATATCTATTTGCACGGTATCATGAATACAATTCAAATGTTTTAACAAAATCTGGTATCCGCTCAAATTTGTTTACAATCCAAAAAATATTTCGCCAATGAAAATTGAATCTATTCTTCAAGAAAATGCAACTTGTCACGAGCAAAGAGATGCAGCGTTTTTTTCAAAAACGTTTTTGTTAAAATTAATTAATAATACATAGTTGTTTCTTTCTTGGTTAGTTGTTCCGTCTCTCTGTCAATCTCATGGTGATTCGTAATGACCGTCTCTATGATTCGAATTTTACTAGTGCACATGCGCAAGAACCATTTTATTGCTGGTACTATTAGGACGGAGATTTTTGTTTTCCATTCACATCTGTAAGATTTACATATGTAAAATATCGAATCCCGCCATTTTTTACTGGCCGTGTACACTAGTATGCACATGAAAACTGTTCATGGAAATGCAACAACTCGATTGCTCGTCATGTGAACATACGAGTATGAAATGTTGGTCACATCTGCACTGTCATGTCAAAATTTGAAGGAATGGTTTTAAATGAATGAAGAAATATAGTAAGTAATTCTTTTACCGTCTTTGAGAATTACTGTTAGAAAAACTTAAACCTTAGAATCATTCTAATCATTGATTTACGAATGATGAGCAGAACTTTCTAGACCATTTATGCTACACAACGTATCTACGTTCATACTGTAAAAATTTATCCTGTAAAAACTCTGCAATAAAAAGAATTAGTTTCTTCCGTCCAAAAAATATCGTTGCTAATTTTCTTCTCCAGATGGCTTGAGATCGGAAATTTAGAGGCGAATTTGAGGTAATAGATGATAAAAGGGAACTCATGTGATTAATTCGTAATTTATTCACGAGATGATCCACGTATTTTTTCACAACGCATTCATTTAAATTCTTCTTTTGATTTATATTAAAGTACCATTTCAATTTGATTTATAACAAGTTTTCACACCATTTCTTATATTTTTCCTTCAAGTAGTGCAACTTGTATGACAAGATGAAGGACATTTTATTCCTACCAAATCTGATACAAATCCTGTTGTGCAATGGTTTTTCAAATGCGTTATAACTATAACCAGGACGTAATGACAGTTACATGCGGGTCGAGCCGGTACTCACTTTCGACATTTGGATGCTGTGGGATATCATGGCTAAGTTCTTCCTTTTCCAAAGGGGAAGCTTTACAAGGCATTGGCACTGTCGAGAATCGAACCAGCGACGTTTTCTTCCCATTAAAGGCACGCAGTCTCAACTTCTTGATCACAGCAACCTCAAAGATATCCTCAATTTATTCAGCATGTTAAAATACTGTACAGAACATACGTTTAAAATGTATTTATAACATTTATTCAAGCCCAAGTCTTCTCGACACTTATTTTTTGGTTAAGTAAATTATAAAAGTCTCTTCATTTGGAGCTAAGGCACATATTTTAAAATGGTAAAGTTTATCAAGGCCGTTTACACTATTCAACTTTTCGTCAATCAAGAACACACCAAAATTCGAACAAAAATGCAAACATTTCTGGATAATGTCCAGACTACGTTTTCGGCGGCGTAAAGTCGAAGTACACTGGCAGTTAGTTTTTATATAACTTATATTAACATCAATCAAATCTAAACCTATTGACATGTTTTGTTATTGCTGAATAAATATTGTACACGTTACATAGTTAATTTTGGTATATATATAATATCCATGCAGTGCTTAATTTACTGTATTCACGAGAAAAACACAATTAAATCGATTGAATAGGAAAAGCCGTAGAAACCAAGCAATTCACAAGCAAAAACACTATCCACAGCACGTCAACAAGCGAGTGTTGCTGTTTCTACGAAAGTCTGTGTTTGGAGTTTTCCAAAAGTTTCGAAAGCACGAACACACCGAAATCTGGCAGCTTTCCATTTGTGAACGGGCTGTTTAATTTCTATATTTATTGTACCCGGTCGTAAGACGAAACACGCTTCTGTAGTCTCTCATTGTTCCATTTCTCATTTTAAATTCACATAAATCTTGATCAGAAATATTTATCAGTCGTCACTTCCGATAGGTTTTCTAAGCCGAATGTTCTAGAACTGACAATAATTAAGAAATTAGTATTCAAAGCATATCAAGTGTCTTCATTTTTAATTGAGTTAGCATTAAATTCAAATTTTCTCAGGAGTAATTACTAATAAGGCGCAGTGAATTACGGTTTGTTTACGAATGTATTTCACGTCTTACCTTATCTTCCATTCATTATCAGTAACTGGAATCTAAATGAAATAAAGTATTTGCATCGTATTTCTCGTATGCGGCATATTTTTCAACTGAAAAAAGAAAATCTGTATAATTTTCTTCAACAATTTTACAATGTGATTAATTAATATGTCAAGCCCCATTAACATGGGGCTTTTGCTTAATCTCATTTATGAACAGAGGGAGTTAAATTCATTCCTAGATTGATTCCATATAGCTCAATGTGTTGATATAGTTTAACGTGTTTTAAGCCGAACCTTTTTGGTGATTTGTATAGGAAAAAACTCATATAATGAAATTCTTTAATTCAAAAAATGGCATAATGATAACGAAAATAAATAATAGTATGAAATATGTGGATAAAATAAATAATACTAAGGAAAATAAACTATTAAATGAGGAAATGAATAATAATGCTACAAATAAAATAAATAATATGAAAGATGTTCTTTAAATATACATGTGTATGTGTTTGGCCCACATGATCGTTTTCACACCCAAAATTTTGAAAATCAAGATCATCCCACCCATGGGGTGAGAAACAGCTATACCTCCACGTACATCGTTTACTATTTTCTTACTTTACCTTTTATAACAGTAGTTTCTAAGTTTTAATGAACGAAGTTAAATCTGTGAACACATCACACAATAGAATGCAACAAAATTGAACAGAAAGGTTGTCATATGTGAGGGATGGGGAAAGAATGAAGAGAAAGAGTATAAAATCACATGATAAAAAACAAGTTCACGCAAACATAAACATCTCTGGGTCATGATAGATCTCGTTATTAGAGGTTTTTAGAGATAAAATAGTATTTATTGAAAATGCTGCTATAGTGCCTGTGTTCGCCAATCTAGGTGCAGTACTACGCGATGAAAAATTATATGCAGGAAATACGGGCTATGCAAAGGAAACATCTAACCTGTCTCGCTTAAAATGTGAGCAAAGAAAAACTCAATTAGGAGAGCTAAATGACATTTTTTGCAGGTTAATTCAGTACTTTACAAAACAGAGTCAGTAGGAACAGAAAATAAATATTCTATTCATAAGGATTTTCAGTATATAAACCATTAATCAAGGCATTTATTGTTGGAACATTTTATTACAACACTTCAAGTGTAATTTATGCATGGTTATTTAGCATTACTGATGAATACAACTTCGCGCAACAATACCTTGAAAATTTTAACATGAAACTTCGTAAACAATTTCCTAAAGCAATGGATGGAATTGACTAACAATTATGCATCTGCGTCACTGTCTACGCTTAAAGAAATAGTCATACATTCGATAAATGGAGAGTTTTAAGCGTAGTTGTTTAATTCATTAACGTCATTATCGAAGGCATATTGATAAAAAGTCAGTACTCGAACGTGATTCATGAAACAAAGATATCTGTCCGTAAAATCTAATCGAATATAATGCGTTTCATGCATCAGATTTTTTAAAAACTTAACGGTTTTTCTTTGTTATTTTTTTCCACGCGATTGAGACGGAAGGGGGAATTAAAACTTCCACCGTTTAGCTTCGTAGCATGTCACTGCGAACGACGCACACAGTGCTACGTTCCCTGTGAACTATAATCTGATTCATATGAACTCTTTCACAGCCACCGTGTTCACAGCTCTGCTCCACATGCGGCATGCCATGTACGAAAATTCAACACGCAAAAACTACAAAACAAAATTTACCGCGGGTGAGAATCACTCCAATTACTTCCTGTTTTTAATATAGTTATTACGGCATGCATCAAGTTAAATTCCTACACATCATTTCAATATGATATAGTTTTTGAATTTATTAAATCTTACGGGAAACTAAGCAGTTCATGAAAAATAATTGCACAGTATATATATGTATGAAATAAATTTGATCTCTATGAAATTCAGGATATAAAATTGAAATTTCCCTCAATGGCTCGCATACTCTACATGGCGTCCCCAAATTGAAACGGGCATTGTGAAAACAGTCTGAACAGAATTTGCGACGAAGCCTAAGCCGGAATGACGAACTCATGCGACCCGCTTTCTCAAGCTCAATGGCGACAAGGCATCACTTCGTGACCCATAGATGAAAAAAATCACCCAAAGAGCGCTTTGCTGCCGTAACAGACGGTTCGTCTCGATAGCCTTTCATCAAACATAATAGGGTAAAAATATAATCTAAGCTATTATATTTTGTACCATATAAATCATCAATATGTTTAATTGCATTATTTATTTCAAGCGTGAAACAGACGACTATTTCAAGGTTGAACCGAGTAATACGTAAGTTTTGAAAACAATTCTCAGCGATAGTCAGCCTTCCGACGCCGAATAAATTATTTGGATTTTATATTTTTCAGCTTTAAATCGCTTTTAGTGCTGAAAAAAAATTTTAATGAATTGAGAAAGTGCAATAATGTGCACTAAGAATTGCAAAATGTACATCAAATATAGGTTTCCTTTTGTTGTGCCGTAAGATAAAGTCGTATGAAAAATCAAAAGGTCTCAAAGTTCGGTGACCGAAAGCTTATAAATTTAAAAAAGACTTTCATAGTTGACTAAGTGATGCTCAGCATAATATCTAAGATCTATGCAGTATTCTATTCCACATTAAACAAAAATTGCCCCCTGGTAAGCTCTGCACTTAAAAATGGCATGGCTGCCTGTCGTAAGGTTTGAGTACAGCGTCGGAAGCTATTGGTTCTTAATTGTTTCATGCTAAATAATGGCTCCTAGAAATTCAGAAAAAATTCCACGAGTTTATTAGGGTTTTACGACAAATGTAAAAATAATTTTAGGATATAATTCATTACGAGCGTTTAATAAATATTGTTTGAATAATAGCCGTTTGGTCGCGTATGCACCAGAGCACCAGGGTTGCGTTGGGCTGCGGCGTCACAGGCTTGCCAGCTTCCGAGTCGTTCGCACCTTTGCTCCATTTATTGTAAGTACATCGCATTGTTTCTGTGTTTATTTATATTTTTATAAATGTCAGTGATGATTATACTGAATATTAAAAATATTGTTCACTTCTGCCGCTGTTTCTAAGGTTGAAATTTTATTTAGAATCTAAAAATAGTTCGCGCGCGGTGGGCGACCGGCATCACAAGACATTCTCAGAGCCTCGCAGTGAAGCTTGCAGCTTTAAAATTCCCGCTAGGGAAAGTTTAACTTTTTCTGTGTGTACTACAATAAAGATATGTATAACTGCAAATATCTTTCATACGAAATTATTAGAACACTCTTTGTGGACGCGAAATATGTGATTTAAAGGTGCAGTTGCCATTGTCTTCCACATCTCTCATTATCTTATTGACTCTAAGCATTACGATTTCAAATAGCTTTGATATATACCGAAAAACGCAAGCTCAAAATACTTCTTAACATTGACTGGTCACATTGACTGCTCTTCATCAGAAGAACTTTAAAGGCCGTTGCATAGGAGAGGATACCCTATCGACCGTTATGGATTCTGGCGGGACAGGGAGCTGGGGTGGGCGGGACTGAGTGAGAAGGGAAGGAGTGAGCGCGAGAGCGTCGCTGCTGCGTTCAAAATGAACGCCCTTGCATCCCGCGCTTGTTTGCTTGTGCGCTTTAGACGCGCGCGTATTTTTTAACGCAGGATATATTTGACTAGATTTTAATTACAGGATTGTAATTCTTCGCGTCAGTTGTGGGCGACAACGTAGGGATCAAGTTGATGTTCTTGATAACACCTAGGTGCTATTGATTAATATTTATATTTCAGTTTTCTATGCAATTTAGTTCGCGAAATAAGGTAAAATTTATTACTAATGATTCATATACCTATTTGACGCAAGCGTAAATTGTTACTTTAGTCGTGAAACCACGTAGAAACTCGGCAGCATTACAAATTCTAATGTTATACAACAGAAGCTACGCACTGGTAAATTTTAAGTTTGAGGGAACTGTTCAGCCTATGTTCACTTTGTTCTCCTCTGAAATGAGTAAAGTTTCTGTAAATCTGTTGAACAAATATTGATAGATGAAATCAATTTTTTGCGTCCCTGTGAATCGCAGTTTTTCATGAACGTGCTCTGAAGTTTAGGAAGTCTGACTGAAGTATTCATGAATGTTGTCATATTGTTGCTACCTTACTACCTAGAAACTACGTGGAGACTGACTGATCAGGTCACTGACCTCGTGCTCGAGTGCAATCGCACGTTCCTATTATGCTCTCTCTTAAAAATTTTAAACGCGGGATGTTTTATTTGACGATGTGCATTGATTTATTGTTCGTTTCATCAAAAGTTCTTGTAACGAGTAGGATATTTTTCAACTGATGGGACGCAACTCTCCGAAAAATACGCTTCTACCACAAATACGACCTCATCTGATGAAAAAATTGAATTTGAATCTTCAATGAATGAGTGCTTAAATTTCAATATCTTTATTTTAAGCAATGTTCAAAAGAATATTCTGTACGCAACAATGATATCTTGTGATGTAATACTGACGTATTTCACACATTAGGCTTACGCTATTCACTTGATGTGTCTTTTCAATGCTTATATGAACCGTAAACTATTGCAGCGTTTGTATTGATGTTCATTTTTTCGCATTGTTTGTATGTTCTGTGCCACCGAATTAGCTATTTGCTCGAGTGAACTAACTTGCAAAAATCAAGGACAATAAACGGGTTGAAAAAAAAATTGCTGATTGAGTTATCGGAGTGTTTGACTTGAACTGATGAATAAAGAGCTTGAATATATTCATAAAGGACTGTTGAGCATTCAAAGGGTTGAAACCTTTTGTAAATGACTCTTCAAAGTGTTCAAAGAACATTCCAAATTAACGAATCAAAGTGATCAAAATATACTGCTCAGTGGAAATCACAGCGGATCATTTCTTGACGATCAAATTGTACAAATTGTTCAAATTGCTGTTGTCTTACATCATGACTAATTGCAGAGATCCGTGAACCACATCAGCGATGGGCGAGACAGCTGCAGAGGAACCCAAGAAGCGTGGACGCCCGGCCGGCAGCGGCACCCCAAAGAGGAAGGCTGCTGACGAGGGAGGAAACGCTCCCAAGAGAGGAAGAGGGCGCCCCAAGGGGTCTGGGAAGAAGGCTGCCAAGAAAACTTCACCCAAGAAGGTGAGAATGAAATAAACGCGTAATGATGCTGTTGTTGTAAGTGTGGTATTTGAAATTACATTTAAGAGTTTTCCATTTGTGAATTCAGGTGTTAGGCTTCATACGTTAGAATTGTGGTCGTCATGCATTACGTTGAATGGAAAGCGCATTCCAGTTGAGTACTTTTGCTGTCTATTTGGAGTTATTTTGTATTAAAAATATTTATTTTCTTGGATATTGGGATGATTTGATTCAGGTTTTTGTAACAAATTAAGAATCAATTCAAGGATTTTGTTAAACTCATTTGTACAAACCGGACTCGTATGCTCAGTTTGATTCAATTATTTTATGAGATTCACACTTTGATTAATTTTACTAGAGGAGTTATGAGTAATTGTACTCTGCGTCTGAGGAACACTTTTGAGAAAATTGCTTACTTTTTTCAAAAGCTTACCACTTGATTATCATCATTTCACATTGTATGTTTTACTATTGGAAGGCATTAAAAAAAAAATGTTGTTACCCAACTGTGATATAACTGGTCTGGCGTTGACATGATCCGTAGATGGAATTTGATAACAAGAACAGTGTGATATGTACTGTACACTTAATTACATTGTGTTAGTAAGCCTCTGTACATTTTCCTGACAATGCAGTTGGTGACAACCCACCCGCTTGATTAATTTTGCCGTCGGAGTTTTACTATTGTCGCTTTTGTTCTTTTTCTTCATGTCAGACGGGAACTGAGCCCGTGTGCGGCAAAAACTCGACACCCAAAATGATTGCTTCCTTCACTGTAACTTTACTTAATACATCGTCACAATAAGGCAATGAATACGAGTAGCTCGTTCACTTACGCCTATTTTAAATGTATCTTTACCTAAATTGAGTGAAACATTTTATGGCGAATTTTTGACGGAATGACGTCAGCTGGTTGTTTCAGATTCCACGTTATTTCAAGTGCTTGTAATTTTTTCTGACAACTTTTCTCTTAAATTGAAATAGAGTTTTTAAATCACTTTCTCATAAATAGTGCCAATTGAGGCAAATCAGTTGATCATTTCTTGTTCATTGAAAAACCGAAAAAATGCTTCCTCATTGTTAATAGCCCTCTAATGCTCTATCTGGTCTGAAAAACTCCTAATGTTGATTTAGGACAAAAATGTAAGTGTTTGTCGCAATAAGAACTTAAGGGCTTTCCGGCCGAACAATTTTCAGTATGGTTTTTGGAGAAGTGATTTCAATGTTCGTATCATAATATAAAAGAAATCCCCCAAGGGAGAAAAACTTATGGGCAGCTGAAAGAAACTGTTTCTTAATAGCCATCTGACGTCCCCTCGTTAAAATTGCGCTGTGAAAGATTTTAATCAACCAATTCAGGTTAGTTCCTTGCAGTTCATGTCGAGTCAGTTTGAAAAATTTAAGCAGTTCACTTTTTGACCACCAATTTCCTAAGTCTCCGAATGGGTGATGTATGAAAAGTGATATGCACGTATGTGTAAACATACACATGTTCATTTTAGTGGAAGTTTCCTTCATTTCGACTGTGTGTAACAAGTTGTTCAATGAGGAAAAAGCGTGAGAAAATTTTCTGAATGAAGAACAGGAGTCTTCCATGGTGCGTCGAGCATACTTAGTGTGAATTCCTCACGATTTGTTTGAAAAATTTCTGATTCCTTGCTCAACTCTACACTCGTGAATTTTCTGAGTTGAGAAAGTGTGCAGTGTCTTTGCGGATTTGTTTTCGTGTTTTAAGAGATGGTTGTTCAATAGCATTGGGAAAACTGAATTTGGTTGCTGCAAAATTCGGGTTAATGAATCGTACTGTTCGTTTGTATGTACAATGCTAAAGTGCGAATGTTAGTGATGCAATGTTTTAGTAGAATGAGTCGATGTAGTCGCCATTTTATTGAAGGGAGGAAAATAATTATTTTTTTGGATTTCTATTGAGTCAGAGCATCAGCCGTGATCAGTACACTCACCTTAGTTTCTCATCAATTTATTCTGTGAGTAAGATAAACCCTGTTGAAAATTTTCCAATTTAGCAAGCATGTTTTTTCTCCCGATATTCATTCGAATTTGATTACCAATAGATGGGGAAATGTGTAACGCTGTTTCTTGTTCCCAGGGAGGTACTGGCAAGCGTGGCCGCCCCAAGAAAGCTGACACGGAGGAGTCCAAAACTGAAGAGGAACAAGAGTAACTTAGCAGTACCACATCATGCCACCAGTCATGGAGTACTCGTGCTCAACTTCAATAATTTTTGTCATGATTTTCTGTTGCAGAACCAAACTTTTGTACTAGATAAACCATAGTTGGCCATTGGTGATTGTCTTCGGCTGTCGTATGCAATTGTCGTTTAGGTGTTCACGTGAGCTCAAGTCGCTGGACAATTATGGCTTTGAATTTTGGTATTGAATTTGTTGTACCGTATGCGTGGGGGCTAAAATGGACGCTTCCTTGATGCAGCAAAGTTTTTCAGACATATTTTTATACTGCTAGAGGATGCAAGGACTTCAGTTTTAACGTATCATGATACCGGAAGTTTTGTGGACTTCTTTGGAGGAGAAAAAGAGAGGTACTGAATAGTTGCCATAGTTCGTGGTTTCTTCTTACAGTACAAATTATGTAGACTCTTAGCTCTGGCAGTTTATGGTTTATGCAACCCAGTGGTTCCCAGCACTCTCAGTACCTCTTCAATGTGGGCCGTAGCCCAATTAGTGTAGCATCAGAGCTAAGAATGTGAGAAACGAGTAGTAGGTACAAAGAATTAAAATCGAACTATAAAGTTATATTATTGAATATTTAAATTCCTCAATTCATTTTGACCAGCCTTCCAATGTTCCATTTGAATAGTTATTGTAATTTTAGTTTAAAATCAGTGTTACAGAAACGCTGGTGTAACCCAAGCTACGTGTCGACATCACTACTGTACAACCTACGCAGTAAACGTGGTCAGGGGCAGCCTCAACAAAAGTAATCTCATTCGTCATTCATTAGTATTGTACTTTTCCGTGATAGTTGTCTTCTATTGAATATAAAATTACTCGTTTCGCATTTATTTTTGTCTCCTTGTACATCAATTTTATTTTAACCAGCCAGTAAGTTAAATTTTGAAGTTTTCAAAACTGGATGAGGTAGTTCAAGTATTGTAAACTGAGTGCGAACCCTATTTCAAATATTTGATCGAGAAATCACGAATTGATATGAATAATCTGGTAAAAAGTTGAGATAAATCGTCTGTAGTGACACTGCGATCAGGATTTCATTGCTGCTGCTATGAACAGATACCTGCGCGCGTCTCAATTCCATCGTGAGCGCATTAAGAAGAGCCAAATAGGCCACTATGAATTACTAAAAACTGAATTGAAGGTAACCCTAGATTTTCTGAAATAATGCATTGGTACTCGAGAAAAATTTGCGTCAGTTAGATGAAGGTAGAACACTTGAAAACGAAAACATCTTGTTACGTTTGTGTGTCGAACACTATCTCCACGATCTTTTTTTGAACACGTCAGGCTTAGTGTTTACACCTGGTCAAGACCTAAGATCAATACATCCTCCACTTACATAATGTTAACGGTAATCAAAGCAGTAAACCGATACAGAACGATGTGAACGGGAGCAACGCGAGGCTTGTATGCGAATTAAAAGCACCAATCCTTGTGAGTTCCAGCACCCAGTATGTGTCCAAACGATGTGTTAACCGTACTTTAATTCGCGTCGTGACTGAAGGACAAGCCTTTTTAGCTAACTTGCGTCAGAGAAGTGTTAGAAAACGGTTAGGACTCGCACACGAAGAAACCGAATTTTGCACTCGTCGGCACATGCTAGTACTTACCACGTGCCTCTACATTGTCAGGAACGACACAGGCAAAAATTACGCGATCATCAATTTCTTGGGAAAGGATTTGTTTCGCTTTAGAAAGAAACTCGTCATGAAAAAATTCATGAATAATGTAGATAATGTATATAGGTTGAAAATAATATCGTGAAATTTTTTACGGCTCATGCTAAATCACTGGGAATATTTGGTCGTCCGTAGGTCTTCACTACTCTTACATAGACCTACAAGCACACTCGTTAACTTTCGAATAAACTTATACAGTAGATGAAAACGAGAAATATATAGAAATATAATATATATCTACAGTGCACGTCTGTGTCATAACAATTATACTGCACGGTTGCTACGGAAGATGCTATAAATCAACCAAGAGAAATGCATTCATTTCACGTGACTGCAACAGGGAATGTTACTTCATAATCTTATCATGCAGATAGATGCTGATTAACTAATTGTACATCGTATTGCCTTCTTGTATAAAATCAAATTAGAAGTTAGTCATTCAGATGTCCATTCATGTTGATTTCCAAGTGGTGCTTCCCGTATACTAATAATGCCAACGAATTCCTCAACGTGATGAAGCATGCATCAGAATACTTGCAGACCCGTAGCACGTATACCGTGACCCTTAGCCAGCTTCTGAAGCAAAGATTGAACACACTCTACTCTAGAGGCTTCGTTCATGTACAAGTACAGTAACTTTATCGAATTACGAAAAAATGGGGCACTTGAAACTGAAGCATCTACTCTTGTCCAGCCTTTTAGTGAACTGGCTGTCTATTCCTCCTTTCGTCATCATTATTCCTACCACGAACCCGGTAGATAACTCAGCCTAGACTCATGCCGCTATTCATGCAGAAGAAGCACAATGGGGACTGAATTTGGTGACCTTGAACGTCGCCATCTCATCCTTGAACACATGTGCGTGTCCCTGGGAAGGTTTCAAGTGTGTCGAGCAGACTGTTGAACTTCATTCGATCAGAAGGCACAGCATTCATAGAAGAAGAAGATTAGATTATATGTTAGTTTAAGCCTCCCTAACCGCTTCAAAAAAACGTATCGAAGAGAGGAAAGAGGAAGGCACCATTTAGTAAGGAGATAAGGGAATGTGGAATCCATGCAGAAGGGGCATAGAAACAGTAAGTTGAGGAAGAAGTTCATGAAACAAGATAAAAGTTGAAGGAGAAAGTAGTAAGTGCTGAAAAACAGGATAGCAGTGAACTGAAAAAAAGAGGTCCTTAACATAAAAAAACTTTTAATTCAACAAAAAAAAAGGCCTACCTAACTCTCAGCTCGGTCCTCACACATTTTCCCCTTTGAGTGCTAGATCCCATAGAGACAATAGCTGTATCCCCCTGAGGGGCTTACAAAGAAGAATATAAGTAGCATAAGATAGTGTGATGGAAAAATTTACAACTTATGAATAAAGCTAAGCCATGGAACGTTTCCGAATGGACTGTTAATGATGTAACGCCTGACTCAAGGCTTCATTGATAACAGCCTTTGAAGCCATGATAACTGGGGGGGAGATTTGCTGTCGATGCAATTTGTGTTCTAGCGATTGGAACGCGTGTTTTACCTTGTCTTAGGTAATTTTCTGCCAAACGAAGATTCAGTAATATTTGTTGAATGTATTTGCTGTACTGATAAAATTATAATTTACGCTTCTGCAGACAATGCGACCACTAAGTCAAATGTGTACATGAAGGAACACTATATGGCAAAACTCTGTAGTAAATATCACTAAAAAAAAACAGTGCGATCGGCTACAGAACAAAACTTTCTCACTGTCTTATCTCATGTGGAGCTCGATGAAATTCAGCTGAATATTTCACTCTCAGGAGTAGACATACAGTGGTTCCAGTGCTGCTAATTAGCCCTCTCTACTAAAAGCTGAGTACATATAAAACTAAATGTCACTTTTGGTCATAAATAGGGATGGGACATTGTGCATATTGCAGACATGCAGTAACTCGGAATATTTTTCAAGAGCACAAAAAATTTTAAACATGGAACAGTCTAGCAAGATAGTGTAAATAAAGCATGAAAACATTCTCCTAGTCTGTACAGATGCTGCGCCATACACGATGAAAGCAATGAATGGGTTGCAAGTCCTTTTCTCAAAATGATTCAAGTGACGTGCTCAGCACATGGACTGAACAGAGTTGCAGGACTGGTAAGATTCAGCTATCCTGAAGTAAACCGACAAATATCGGCCGCTAAAAGCATCTTCGGAAAAGCTCTGTTGAGATCACAAAGATTTAAGGAACTTGCTCCAAACACGCCACTACTCCAACGCCAATAGTATCACGATAGAGTACATGGATCCAAGCTGTCCCATATTTTTTCAAACATTTTGAAGAAATACCCTGTCTTCATGTTATTTGATGACAAAGATAGCGTGAAAGCGAGTCAGACTCTTTTGCAGAACATCGAGGTGAAAACGTGTTTGGCCTTCATAAATTCTACGTTCTCTGTAGTAACTTCTACAATTGCCAATTTGGAAACTCGGGAACTCCCTATTTCTGTTTCCAAATGAGGGATTCTGTGGAAGAAACTTTAAAAACACCTACGACCAAAGCTATCACTAAAAGTCGACCAGCGTTCTTACCAAAAACAAAGGTTACGGAAAGCTCAGGGCAATAAATGTCATATATACTATCTGGGCAGGCCGCAGAAGGACTGGACGAGTTTATTAGTGAACTTGCTTCGTCGGATATATCTTGCTACACATTTGCTCCTCTTGTTTCTTGTGATGTAGAACGGGTGTTTCCCAGTACAAAACTGTATTAGCAGATACTAGTAGCTCGAGGTGGTACAGTGGTTAAGGGATCGGCCTTGCATGTTGGAGGCCCGAGTTCGTATCCCGGCACTGGCGCGGCGATTTCCCCCGTTGGGTATAAGGGAGAGCTCAAGCACAATACCCCACTCAACCCAGGTGTCGGAAATGGGTACCGGCTTCACGGGGGAACCGTCATGGTGTCCTATATATAGTGTTAGNNTACTAATATGCATTTCGGTCGAGCATATTAGCCAGTGACTTCGTGCATATTTTATGAGGCATATAAATCTCGAGAGCAGAATCGTCATAATATGCTGCACGTCGCGAAAAAAATTCTGCACTTACGCAACATAATTTATGTTGCATATTGTCCCATCCTTGTTATTAATAACAAGACTTGGGTGTAGGCCCAATGAAAACGAGGTTTTCGAACCCACTGTGGGAAAAAACGGGAATAGAATAGACTTCGCATTTTTTTTCGTGGAGTAATGAATATGACTGGGTTGCAAGTCCCTAATATGACTGACGAAACAAGGAAGTTACTGGCCGTTCAATCTATAGCTTCATCACGTTTTGAATATTACAGTTTAATCCTAGAAAATTTGCATAAACGTCTTAAAAGGGAGTTATGAAGCATCTGAATTTTTGCAGCTATGGTTGTTCGAGCATGGGAAGGCAAATAATGCCAAGGCGAGTGTTCACGCAACCCCATGCACTTCTTAATTTCAATAAACTCGGCTGGACCTCGACGCAAACAAGATTTCTCGATCAGGAAGTCTGGTATGCATTGTCTTTTTTATACTTTCTTTTGACACGTCCTTTTGGGCAACGCAGAAGTGAAATTTTTCTCTCCCACTTGTAAAGATGAAAACTCGAATATGATGAATGATGAGCTACTTAACTACTACACATCTGTCATTGGGTTGATCAGTCTCTCCGTCAGTCTTAGGTGTCTCACCGAGGAGCAGCTCTCAGGATATGAAAAATTGAGTCCTATGAAAGGATTTCAGACTAATGTGATAAGTCATTTTGAACCTCAGAAATAGTAAATAGATTGATGGATAGACGAGTTTCTTTTAGCCTCCTTCACCACATAAAATGTGTTCAAGGGAGGAAGGAGGAAGGCACCATTTAAATATACCGTCTTCCGTAGAAATTAATCTACGATTCGAATTCAAGAAAAGCTGATTTTCATGAAACAGGAACTGCGAGCGATGGTTGGTTTGCTGCTTTTTGGTTCATGTGAAAAGAGTAAGAAGATCCAAAGCCTAAGTTGCAGAACCAGAAACACCCCAGGGATATTAATTACGTCGTAAAATCATTAACCATTCGAAATTATTAAGGTAGAGCACTTGAGACTGAGACGGGAAACTTTTCGAAGTGTATCTCTTTTAAATGCCATTTTGACTGAAACGCATGCAAGTCTTCGTTAGTCGAATAAAAATGCTATTGTAGATTTACAAAGCCGGAAATGTGGGGCATTGCTTTGTAGGTACCCAAATGACGTACCCAAGTGTCGGCCTTGAAAAAAAACTGGAAACCATCCTGCCTTGCGAGGCGACTCATTTCACAGTAATTCTTCGAACTCGGGAAACTGGACTTATCCGCAGGTTTTATTTCAACATAAACTGGAAATCCCTGAATGAAACCGTAGAGTTCGACGAATCCATGCGCTACCTCAGACAAAAAGTCTCTAGGGCCCAGGTTTCTAAGAAGCGTATCTCGACTCGTTAAACAGGATTGTGAACTGGATGGCACAATACCATACATCGAAAAGTTTAGCGAATGTGAACATTGTTGCCCACAGGTTTTTTTGCAGTTTCAAAGGAAAGACTTATTCATAGAGACGCGACGCATGATGCAAATGCGTAAGGAATTTCAGGACTGTTACCACCAAGATATCCAATATTTGAACACTAGTGGCAACTAGCAAGTACTGTCACAGGAAGTTCCTAGCATCTGGTCTATGAACAGTAATTAGAACATTTGAATGTACAATTCCTCTTAAGCCCTGCTCTCCTAAAAAGAAGTCCTTTCACAACTGGAATCCATTCCAAGTGCGTCCCGCTACTTTCTTTCTACAAGTTTTGTTAGCATTTCCCATTATGATCTTCAAATAGACTAGGAACTTCCGGCAGCTCATCTGCGCCAACGCACGTCTTCATTTTACGCAGCGCGATGACTGAACACGCACAACCTCTTGGGTCTGACTTTGGCATCGTTCCTGGAATTCAGGGCCTCTTTTCAGATACGAATCCTCATATTTGTACTCCAATGCAAAAACGAGCCCGAATCATACAAAGAGCTACAGCAACCTGGGGCCTAGCTTGGTCAGCGTCTAGCGTCGCATCCCAGTAGCCAAGTTAACTAACCGTACATAAAGCGAGTTAGCTTAGTTTTTTACCATGGACATGTGGCCTCTACCTCCGATTATAGCGTAGGTTCTTACAGCGTCCAAATTTTGATCTGGCGGAGTAGATTCAGTTCTCCAACCAATAATCAACATTTTACGAAAATGGATAAAACAGTCCTGCCGTTTCTCACGATGTTTAAGTTCAAAGGCGCAGTGTGGCCTACGCGTCTGAGCTTGACGCTTAGCTGTATTGCTGCTTATCAAACAGCTAAGATTTAGGCTCGCTTCGTGATGGCATTACTTGCGCCAAATTCTTAAGTGCTTCGCAAGGTTTCAACATTTGAAGCGACTGCAGTTTTGTCCAAGCGTAGCCAACAAGTATTTTTTCAGGGAAAGAACTTATATGAAAAAGAAATTTACGGTTGCAACTGCTGCGATTGAAGGTTTTTCTTATATAAAGCCTTTTGATGCTTTGAATTCCCTTCACGAGAGAAGCCACGTATAGGATTAAGGAAATTAAATTGCCAATTAAGCACAATTTCGACATATATTTAAGAAGCTTATGAAATGACAATAAGATCTGGATATTGTTTTAATCAATCTTGCGTACACATTTGAAGCAGAAATTTATACACGCCTAAAATTCATGAAGCCCATTTTTAAAGCAGGCTTACTCGCAAGAAGCTTTAAAAAATGCATCTGGCATAATAAAATGTTGAAATTTATAACCTCTGGATGTCCAGAATAGAGAATTCCGAACCGACCAAAAAAATTATATATGCTCTCCTGAGGCCGTAACTAAAAGAATCAAATTGTACAAACATTGTTGCCGTTTTTTCCAAAAAAAGATTTAGAATACGAGCAATATCCCAAATTCCTCTTTAATTGAAGCTATGTACGACTAAAAATCGGTAAAATCGATTGTACCTATACGAGCTCCAACGATATCCAACTGAAAATGTTCAAAAAGTGAACGATGCTCACTCGTCAGAATCTTCTTCCTGTTCAGGTTCTTCTCCGGATACATCACTGCTTTCATTAGTCGAATCCGATTTTCCTGCAACTTCAGGAGCCGAATTTGAACCTTCCCCCGATTCTGCTTCAGAATCTGATCCATCTGGTTTCTTACGACGCCGACCAGGCTTTCGCAGCGCATTTGCCTGAGGAAGTGTGCATTTTTAATTACCAACAGCACTATAAAACATACTAGTCCAATCTTACGCAGTAGGAAGCACTTTCAAAGGAGAAAGATTCCCGAAACGAATACATTCAATATATTCAAACACTCGTCAATTTAGTATGTGCATTGCAGAAGAAAGTGAAAGGTCTCGAGCCTAGGTGTATTGAACACGAACACGTTCATTCACCAGATCGTGATTTTGGTCAATTTTCTCTCATACATGCTAACTGTAATTGGAGAGTAATTCCACATTGGGGTCAAACATCAAGGAGTTTGATTTCAACAGTTTTTCCAGCTTCGATGCAGAGTGTCGAGTGCACGTAGCTCAAACCTTTTCTAGATGCCAGTTTCCAGGAAATGAAAGGTTTCTAATAAAATTTGAATGTGAATATGACGAGACTTTTTTCGCTCCCTTGTCAAGTTTTGATGCAAGGTTCTAACTCGGTGTTGCATCCAAGTAAACTTTAATGATCCTAAGAATCTAGCCAGCCGGCAAGGCTTTCTTTAGAAAATCTAAGCTAATTATCGTACACGGCAGCTCTGATACAAGCGAGATCTACTCTAAATTTTGTTTGTTAATGAAACGGCATTAGAGATTCTTTCCATCTAGTCAAATTTGGTGAACCCGACTGTGATAGGTCAACACTTTGATCGCAGTTTGTTGAACTCTAGTTTAATATTCAACTCAAATTGAAGTTGAATTTGAAGAAATTTTGATAATAGCAAATAACTGGATCGTGCCTTAATTCAGCTTTAATGGAGGATTTATGAAAACGGAGTCCGTCACTTCTGGTGAGTCAGCAGCATTATGAAAATCCCCTCGGTAGCCACAGGTGGTCACGTTGCGATCGAAGTGTCAAATAAGGTTCAAATTTGACTAGTATTCAAATGGGCAACTTAAGAAGAAACTATTAATTGTACAGTGCCTTATTTGGCCAACATATCAAATTTCGTTGAGAAGTATGTCACTTGGAAGTCAGAAGTGCAAACAAAATTCGGCTGCCGTCAGTTTCCTCGCTGCTCTTTAGAAAACTACCTTACTAGGTTCATGCCAGCTT
The DNA here is from genome assembly GCA_014220935.1 of Platorchestia sp. MABIK. NCBI lineage: Eukaryota > Metazoa > Arthropoda > Malacostraca > Amphipoda > Talitridae > Platorchestia > Platorchestia sp. MABIK. Next base: position 19,203 of record JACJUY010000946.1, read on the forward strand.
GACGAGTTTCAGTGAACCGACTAGTTGGCATTTCACTAAGGGAACTGGAAAAAACGTCTCAGAAAACCTCTATATAGTTTCCCCAAAAACATTTAACTAGACGTTAGTTCGAGTCTCTCTGTCCGCAACAGAGGCGTTCCAAAGAGAGGAAGGAGGAATGTCACATTAAGTATGGATATTAGGGAACGCAGAATATATCCACAAGGTGAATTTAAACAAGTTTAAAAAGTTAAAGGAAAAGGCTAAAAGTTTAGAAAGAGATTAGTAGGCGCTAAAATAACAGCACAGCAGTTAACGTAAAAGATCTGTTAAAAACTATCTAATTCTAGCAAAATTAAGGCCTAATTAACTTGCTACCTCGGAAACTCTTATTCCCCGCCTATTCTCCGCGATGGCAGAGTGGTTAAGAACGCGCCCTTCGGTGAAGGTATGCAGTTCGAATCCCGGCGCTGTGCGGAGATTTCCCCGTTGGGTAAAGGTGATAGAACTCTAGCACAATTCCTTACTCTTCCAAGGGGTCTGAAGTGGGTTCTGGCTTGACCGGAAGTAACAGTCATGGCATACTGGTGTTAGTTATCAAGACTTTATCCAACCAATACACAAGTTAACATGAATCGAGCTTGCTTCGTTGGAATTTAGCATTATTTGAGGGATTTCTGCTAAAAGAATGCTGCATGTATGGGCGCAGGTATTTTTCAACACGTTCACTGGATTTGTGAGGTTGTTACGGTTTTTCAAGATGGGCTGCAAGTAGCAAAGTTTGGAAAACTACTCTACTCTTGAGAGCAAAAAAAATCTTTCGTCTGGTTTAAAGAAGGTAAAAAATAATAAACCATTTCCCTATTATGCTGAGACCGTTTCTCTACATTTCAAATCAACTTAAATTCCAGTCTTTTACCTCGATACACAAATTCAAGTTTTAGCTAGTAGTACAACTATGTTCCAATGCGCGGACGAGTTTAAGGGTCGATATTTAGTTCAATGCGCTCACGGAAATTCATAATTCTGTTCCAAAATATCATTGAAGGAACAAATTTCAGAACGTTTTACAGTAATCACATCTTGCTCGCCGATGCGTAATTCTCGAGTTATTAAACTTTTAAGTTATAGGAACGTCGTATAGAACAGGAGAAAGTGACAAATGTGCTCTAATATGGTATTGACATGGTGATAAATTATCATAAGTTGGGTAACTTTTGGTTAGTTGAATCAACTAGCCTAAACTAACCTCAACAAACTTTAAATAACTCCACTTCGCTATACCGACAATGATGGTTCACGCCAAAATACAGCGCATGTTCAACAGTGCAGGTACGACGCAGCCGACTATATAACTTTGTTCTTACGTGAACGTAATTCATGTTAAATCTCGAAAATGACGTATCAGGGAGAAAAATGTCATTCATTTAAAACATGCGTAAATGTGCTCCTTTATCGATTCTTGGTAACCAAATTATCGAGTTCCGGGAGTGCATAAAACTCAATATCGACCAAGTTTAGATACACCACGACTAACTGTTCAAGTTTCTTTCCAAACCTTCGTTGCTACTGCAGACTTGAGCTTGTTTACTATTGGCTTCGCAGGTATGGCAGATTTTTGGTCAGATATTTCTTCTTTATCCTTTGTTGGTTTTATTAAAACTTTCAATGAAGGTTTTGACGACTTGGTCTCAAGTTCGCCAGTTCTTTTAGGACGACCACGTCCTCTTTTAGGTGCAGTTTCGGCTTCTGCCGATTTTGTCTGGGCCGCAACGATTGGGACAAGTTTCTTCGAAGTCGATCTTCCCTTTTTCGCTAACTCGGCCATCACAGATGAGATCGATTTTCAAGATATAGGCTGTGTGTATATACACTATAATCAAACTAGTATGAGGATCTGGAATTGGAAAAAAAATCGCTGGACATGTCATGAACTACCTTACCGTTGATTTTTGCTGTACTCTGCAGCTAAAAACATATCGAGGCTTGTTTGTACTTGGCACAGTTTACTTCAAACAATTATATTGAAATTTATGGACGATTATATCAATAATATTATTCAATGTGAAGGTGAATCTGTACATTTGCCTTAGGCCACAGTCGGGTCAATTTCTGCACCCATTACACCAATTACTACTTGAATTTACACGTTCGCTTTGAAATTTAATTTAAAAAAGTCCCCCCAGCGTTAATGGCTGGAAGAGCTTTAAAGTGTCTCAAACACTGGATCGTTCACTCCAGTAAAATGCGGACAGACCGGTCTAGTTGATTAGAGAACCATTTTGCACTGTAAAACAGTACCATTGGACGATTCGAGGACGCCTATTAAGCTGTCCCGAATTATTTTCATAGCATTATGTTCATTAGCAGGCTTCGTCACGCCGGCCTTTATGAAGGCCTCGAGCGACGAGTCTCGACTAGCAGCGGGGACTGAAACTATCCCGCTTGACAACTGTTCTGGTATTAAGTTTAATTTTTCTC
>JACJUY010000946.1:21865-32455 GCA_014220935.1 Platorchestia sp. MABIK
GCGTGCCATGACCATACATTTCATTCACCGGTGGAAAAGGGTACAGTAGAATTTCTCCTTTGATTACGTCAACTACCTCGAGTTTCGATACCCAAGCAATGGTCGAACTACGTTCGAGGAAAATTATACACTTCCGCATAAGCAACCAAGATCTTGGTAGGTTCAGCACCTTAAAAGCGAGAAAGCTTTTGCACCAGTAGTCCAGATATGTCAGGCTGTATCCGAGATATCGCACTATAAGTTATCCCATTTTCCTATCATTCAATAAATGTTCATTTACCATCGCACACCGCCCTATCCCCGCTTTTGACATTATTCCTAAAACGTGTTCCACAATTAACGTTCACATATCAAACGGTCTCAACTTCCTCGTACGTATCATACTTTCTCTGATAAACTCATTTAGTGCACAATAGATATGCATATGCCATCTTCGCTTTTCCATCCCAAATATCACAACCATAAAATCCGTGCTGCACGGTCCGGGTCTTATGCGCGAGATAAACACAAACGACGCAACACATTGCGGGCTTCATATCCACACAAATTACGCTTTCGTATTCCTTCACATGCCTTCCGGTGAGAAAGACTTAGACTTTGACCTCAGTTTCACCTAAACGTCGCTTACAAGTACTACCGGATTTCTTTACAAGTAAGAGTATATCTCAAATTTTACTTGTAGATATTGAAATTTATGCGTTTATTAACACTCGTAAAAGAAGAAAAAGACCATAAGAATACTTCATTTCTAATAAAGTTTACACAAAAAACTCATCTTAGGTTTTTAAAATATATTAAAGTAAGGGTTCTTATATGCTACACACGCACATGAGTACCGTAATACCCATGTACCTATTCGAAATAAATGATTGAGGGCAATGTATTCCTAATGTTGCTTTATCTAGATTTGATTATATATATGTAACTACAATAAAAAACGAGAACACAATTTCAGTAACGCGCCATCATTGAAAACACTCTTTTTAGTGCACACTTACATTAAAATACGAGTTCAGGGACTTGCGATGTGAGGAATTTGTAGGAAGTAAAACGGGTGGATTAAAATGATTCTCTTCCTAAGGCAGCGAGTTTGACATTCAGAACTATATTCTTACTCCTACGTATAAACTAGTATTCAACTCACGGAACTCTAAAAAAAATGTCTTTTATCACTCCACGAATTTAGGATATTTCTATGTTAATAATAATAACTCAAAATAGTCTATATTAGACAGATATGATAATTTGGACCACACAAGCCTAAAAAGAACATTTTAGGACAGGAATAATAGAAGAAAACATGAATGCCCTAAAAGGGTTTCAAATTAGAAAAAGTCACATTATCTCCAAAATCTGATGCAAATGTATGTAATTGATAAGCATACATAGGTACCATGACTGTCCAGTTTGGTGCTTGTACAAAAACCGAGAGGAAAGACAAAAAAATGAATCCCATAGCTGGTTAATTGAGGTTGAATAGTGCTTGTTAATTCAAGAAAACAATAAAGATAATGAACTTTGTGGGTTGAAAACACTTATGATAGTTTACATGTACATGACATTTGAGCTTTGGATTTCTTGTCATCAGGGGATGATGTTAGAATTGCATGCTTCGGCAGATGTTCAAAAATATCATTTCGAGTGAGCATGAAAAATGAAAAAACTGAACTGACGGCCTAGCAGATCACGCTTTAGCCCACACACCAACTTTAGAAGACAAATGCAAATCGCTTGATTAGAAATTTTGCGAAAACTGTTGTGCATAAATATATGAATGTACATACATATGCATGAATGTACATACATATACATGAATGCATACATAGACACACACATGCACACGGATACCAGGATACAATCATGAAAATTATGAAAATTACAAGTTTTGTTTTTCTAATTGAAAAATTTTAACGTAATGGTCATTAGTTAATAAGCATCTTATTTAAACATATATGGGTGATCACACAACAACTTTATACTTTTTTGACAATGCTTTACAATAATTAAAGAGAGGTGACTAGTTAGGTAATGTTGTAAGTTGAGAGCGAACAGACAAAAGCGAAATTTCTAGTTCAAATTCTAATTGCTAGTTTAGTACACATACGTATATATGTATATGTGTACATATATACACATATACTTGCACATACAAATTTATATACATATACATAACACGCTCACATACGCATATACATACCTATGCATCTAGGCAATCATATGATAATACACATGCGTTCTACGAAAATGCTGTGTGATGTATTGAAATTTAGAATAATGACTAATTTAAGGAGATTCGTATCTATTTTTTCAGTATGTGCTGCAGTTTACAATTTCTCATTAAATATTCTAACATAGAGATCATTGGCTGATGTGCATCTTATTTATCATGTATGGGTGATCACACAACATATTTGTATTTTTTATAAATGCTTTAAATAATAAAGTGAAATGACGCGTTATGTAGGGTTACAAGTTGAGAGTGGAAAAAAGGTCGTATTTATAATTCAAATATTAGTTGCTAGTCCAGTGCACACAGATATCTGGGCACATATGCACACCCATATGCACACACATACCCATACACGTACACACAACGCGCATATGTACACACATGTACAGGTAAGCGTGTTTGCAAATACGAGCGTATAGGCGATCAAATCCCACGCATCCTACAAAACTGTTGATAATGTGTTGAAATATAAGACAATGAACAAAGGAGATTTGTAAGTACTTATTCAGTATGTTCTATAGCTGATAATTACTAAGAAAAGGAGATTATTGAGCAATGGAGATACTGAGCAAATGAGATTCGTAAATACTAATTCAGTATGTTCTGTAGCTAAGAATTATCGTTGAGACGCAAGATGACGAGCTATTTTGGTTTTAAATTCTCTCAGTATTTGAGGGATTTTGATACTCTGAGGAAGTTTTTCCACAGTAAGTTACCTAATATTGATAGAGCTTCCTGCTCAATGTCAGATGAACGATAGTCGACTAATGTTTCTGTTCGGCATTAGGTTGGTCACAGTGGGTGGATGGAAACGCACCATCTCAGCATTGCCCTGAGGAAGAAATAACGAGGAGAATACGTATTGGGCTCTCTGCATGAGGAACCTTTCTTGAATAGGAGTCCAGCCGAGTTTATTAAGGAGAGGGGTTACGTCGCGAAACGTTGCAGGGATTTAGACTGATGAATTATTTACTATAAATAATCCATAAAAGGAAAAAATAGTTTCATTTATCTATTAAATCGTTGGAAATCAGCTAAGTTCAAAGTTTCTAAAATTATCTTCAACTTTCTTGAAGTTAATCAGAAGAAGAAAATTATAATTTTGTTGAGAACATATGCTTTATAATCTCCTCTAGCCCATAGGACAACAGAAACTGAAAACCAATGCTTGATTTCAAGGTAAATTTTTCTTAAATGGAACCCAGTTCAAGCATTGCAATAAAACAGGAAATATGGTATTCAAAAGTCTTCTTAAGAGAAATTCTCACAGATTTTAAAAGTATTTTCATTTTTTCAACATTTATACCAGAATCGGGAATAGCATCGAAAACCAGTTCTCCGGTTGCTGAAACAAGGGAATACGAAAGAGGCCGTTGCAAAAGCCTCGACACTGTCGGACCATGCTGTCGGCCTTCATCTTCAAGTTGAAGTTTAAGTACATGCCATGGTATATGGGATCACAGGACAGGTAGGTTGAAAATAATGAACAATTCTGTGCTACCGGAGTAAAAGTAATTTCATACAATGAATAATTCTGTTTTCAAATTCTTGACACATATTAACAACTGGAAATGTAAGGAGACTATAGATTGACGTCAGTTGCGTTCTTGAAATCAATAAGCAATTTCCCGTTGCAGGCCTCGTTACGTCATCACTCATAAGTTGCCGCCATGGCTGCGCCGCTGCACGCTGCAGCCTACGGGCATCAGTTGCCGCCTGTTCGTGAGAGAGGTAAGGACAAGAAATTTAGTGCGGTATGTTTGTAAAATTTTAGTCCATTATGGAATTAGCCATCATATTCAGTGCTATCGTACAATTTGAGCGTCATTTATCTCCACATGTATTAATTTTCAATTTTAATCATTTATACACTGAATTTACTAACAGCTGATCGTTAGTGGAGTTTACCGGGAAGTATAATTTGTTGCTTTTGTGCGTTTGAGGGCGCAATGTTCTTCGCTTCTGAGTTGTCGGATTGTAATATGGTTACAAAACGGAATCGAAAAACAGATTTGTAGAAATTAAAAACTGCTTAATGTGCCTGATTTGTTTGTTTTCTTTTGAATCAACTTATTGATTATAGAAAGAAATTTGTGCGCGCGCAAATTAAATGCAGCTACTAGGTTTCTCGACGCTTTTGTNGTGAGTGCATTTGTTTGGTACGTAAACGTGAAATTAAACTGGTTGTAGTTAATTAGGTGTTGTACACATACAAAAGTTGGATCAGTATGAGTAAAGGCTTAGGTTTTTTTATAATTTTTACCCTTTAGTCATTCTGTTGAATTTAATGCAACAGCAGGATGTAAATTTAAATTTGGTAGATAAAAAATCAATGGCATCACCATGTTCTAATTTCACATTTGCAGGAAAAAATAACAAACTCCCATATGCTACATAACATCTTAAGTTTTTCTACATAATAAAGCAGTCATTTTCTTCACTGTTTGAACTGCTAAGTTCTGGTAGCTTGCTTTTGTGTAGAAAATTAATTATAATTTTATCATTCTATAGATGATGCATTGAAGCCTTCTTTACTGCATGATTATCATCTTCCTTCTCCAATAATGTCTGGTCGTCTTCTGTATTTAACGCTTTGTAATTGTAAAAAAGTACAACGTGGAAGATGATCGAGCATATTTTATTTTACCCAGACCCAATGAGTATTCTCAACTGATAAATTGATATATATTTTTTTTAAATTGCAGAGTCAAATAATGCCAAGCTTGAAATTTATAGAGTTTGGTTGCCATATTTGATGATCATTTTATTTTTTGGTCTGCCAATTTCAAAGGGGTTAATTGTTGTTGTTTAATTATTTCAGAAATCTTTCTCACCTATTGTAATGTTACTATATTTTTAGTTTAATCTTCATCATTGCTACCTGAATATTTGAAAGATTCTTAGTTCCATATTTTTAGATTTTATGTAAATGATAGAAGTGTTGAAACATTCTTTAGGTAAAATCTTGATAATTTCTTAATTGTTTCTAACGGCATTTTCTCACTATTAAAGAAAGAGGATTAATGATAATCATTGATATGCAGTTTGTGGATCTAAAAATTTATAACTTGTAGTGTCCTGGAAATCACATTTACATACATTCTGATATCTGTAATAATTGCTATCCTGTTTTTTAACATATATCATGCTGTTCTGCTTCACTGAAAAAATCCACAGGTAGCTAAGCCTCAATATTAGAAGTGCTCATACATTTCCAGCTTGTAGAAATTTATCAAAAAGCAATAGATATTTAGCTACTTGAAGTTCTAATTTCTTGTTATTATATGTGGATAAAAAAGACCTATTTTTCTTTTACTTTTGATGGGACAAAAAACACTAGTTTCAATATTAAAATGCAGAAACTTCAGGAGTGTAAATTTTTATTTTTTACTGCACTTGTATCATATAGTTACCATGGCATTGATGGCAATGCCTGTGCTTCTCAAGAGACATTTAGCTTAGTTAGGTTTGTCTACTTAATGTCATTGGGACTGCCACCTGCGAAGAGATACTGTTAAATTACCTGATCTATAGATAGGCCTTTGGGATTTCAATCTATTGTATCCTCTTTACTTTCTTGCCTTACCTTCTTTAGTACCTATTTTGGGTTTTATTATCTTTTTCTCCAAACTTGTTTCTATGTGTAGGGTATCCTGTGTGAGGACACACTGTATTGATTCCTAATTGGCTTCTTTTTTTTCTCCTAACTTGTTTCTATGTGTAGGGTATCCTGTGTGAGGACACACTGTATTGATTCCTAATCGGCTTCTTTTTTTCTCCTAACTTATTTCTATGTGTAGGGTATCCTGTGGGAGGACACACTGTATTGATTCGTAATTGGCTTCTGTCTCTTCTTTTTGAGGATCATTCAAGCTTGAGGTTGCCTTTGTTGTGGCTGGGAAGTCTTGAACTAGTATAATGGAAAAAAATTAACTTTGAAAACAATAACTGATCTCTGCCATAAATGCTGATTGGCTAAACAATATGTATGTGTATTCCTTAAATAAAATATTTTGAAGTTCTTGATATTTTATCTGAACTTGCAAAAATTCTTTTAATGCAGAGAAAATTTATGATACTCTATTGAGACTTGCATAAATGCATATAGTGTCAAAGAAAAAAAACCTGTTCAAGTATTTTGAGCACTGAGACGTTTGCTATGAAAGTTTTAAATAAAGCTTGTTTGGATCATGTAGGCTGGCAGTGGCAGACAATTATCTCTAGAAAAGCTGAAGTGTTCACCTGTGGGACAGCTTATTTGCATTGTACTTTTTAATAGTAAAATCCAACTATTAGCTGATCAAGTATTGGTTTTATTGTTAAGGAATAGCATATTTCTAAGATCTGAAGTTTAATTATTTACTGCTGTACCCTCTGGTTGGGCTGATCTTTCCTTTGCTTGGGGCTTTTTATTATTTCTCGTTGGTGAAAGTGAAATTAATTGTGCTCCTTTGTAGATGTTTACAAATCTTTGGATGTAACCAAGCTTTATCTTCCTTCAAAATTTTAGAGTTTTCAAATTAATAAGATATTTTTAGAAATTTGTGTGACAAGTTTCCCTTGGAATAAATATTTAAATTTTCATTTGCTCTTAAAATAAATATGATCAACCTCTTCATTTATGCTTCATTGCAGGAAAATAATTCTAGTTGAAATGTTATAAACTCTTACAAGTTTTTTTGTTTATGCTCTTAGCCATTGAAAATTCATTCTGGGTTTTCTCTTCTCCTCAAAATAAATTCATTTTTGTCTCCTAAAAAATTTGAATTTGAAATCTCTGCATTTGATTCCAAATGTTGTGATCAGTTTACACAAGTTGTGGAATAACATGCATTGTTGTGAAGAGTGGGAAATGTTGAAAGAAGTTTTATTTTCAGTAGTAGTGTGTCTGGTGCCTTCTATGTAAAAACTTGATGCTTATTATGTGCCAAATGTGTAAATTTGTAGTGGTGCTGGAGGTGTGTGGGATGTGAAGCATGTAAAGATTTGAAATGGGTAAATTTCTAGCACATTGTAACTGCTGATTGGAATTTTTAAATGCTATTTTTATTTGTCTGTGTGGTAGCTCACATTTGTTCCTTGTTTCATTACTTTGAATTTATTTGCATCAGAAAAAATGAGGCAGGATAGCTACTCATAGCTTCAATTATAAATATGAAAAATAGTGCACCTCAGATAAATTCTGTGTTAGTGTTGTTATTAATTACTGTAATTATTGTTAATTTTTAATCTCCCTGTAATTTAATTTGTAATATTTACTCAGTTTTTGTTAAATATTATGAAAAATTTTAAATTTGTAACTCCAACAAAAATACTTTTAAGTCCTATTCTTTCTGAAGGTGGAAAATGATCCCATAGCAAGCACTTCTTTCTTTAGCTGGGATATCATTTTCTGTTGTAGAACAAAAGCATCTTTTCTAACAACAGAACAAAGAGCCTAGTGGGCCAATCAAGCTGTGCAATAAAATTTCCATCTTTAAGTTATTGACTGGGACAAAATCTGTGGAGCTTTATCAATTTGAATGTCAAGTGGCTGTAAGGCAATGGGTGTAAAACAATTTTATGGGACTGCATTGTGAGCTTTCTGGTGAAAATAGATATCTTATCTCTTATTGTATTCTAATTACTCTGGAGTATGATATTTTATTGAAGTTATTCTATTGCAAATAATGATATGCTGAGATGTTTTTGTGTTTGATTATCAATTGTTAACATTAAATGTGTGACCTATTCATTTAAACCTTAAACTTAGCATTTTATTTTTAATGTTAGCATGCCTCAATTCTGATGTGTTATGCAGTAGGTGCCCAAGCAGACTAACACCGTAGACAAAAGCTAACTTTAATTATGTACCTCATCCCTACCAATGTTATTTACTTGAATCAAATTTGTACATTGGTAATGATGTCCACATTTTTACTGTACTTGCGTTTTTGCACATAAGACATTCATTGTGATCCTGGATTTATCCTGAATATTTTAATTATTACTTGGCTAATACTTAACTTCAATGATTAATTGGTTCTTAGGTCAATACTGATGTGTAATTCATGATAACAGAGAGTGATGGTACCACACTTCACCGACATTATTCATTCAGTGCACGTAACTCATGGGCGAAATATTTAGCAATGAATAAGCAGTAATATAGAGCTGGTAGAACTTTCATTCACTATTCTGTTGAATAAAATAAAAATGTACTGCATTTTTTATGTTTATGTTGTAAATATTTCTGGAGTTGTACCAAATAAATTTTCAGGTTGTTTCAAAGTATAAATTCTAATAAAAGGAAGTTTGCTCCAAACTATACTAAATAAATTCTTTAATATATGCAGCACCAATCTATGGGAGTTGGCACTCCCAGGGAAAGTTGTGAAGTCCCGAGTTGAAGGTTAGATTGAGTTTCTTTGGATGATTGAATTTTTTTCTTTGTTTTGTTCGATTAATCGTTTTTGGTTCACTGTTCACCTATTACTTTTTACGTTTTTTTTTTGTCTTGTTCGACACGTTCCCTGCGTATCGGGCTATATGTGTACCAATTGGTAATTTGCTCTTTCATGTACCGGTATAAAGGAGACACTTCATCTGTTTCACGATCTTTTTTAATTTAACTTATCGTACGTGCGAAGTGAAATGTTCACTTGTATTTCTCATTTTTTAGGAAGGATTAAACGAATCAGAGACAATTTCCCTATTCTGCTACATACAACCAAACGTTAACAACCGCCGTAACGCGGAGACCGTATTAAATGACTTCCAATCGTACGGTTTCTAAGGGCGGGGTGTAGAAGTACGCCCCATGTTTGGCTTCTTCATTCCTTTAATTCCTTACTTCCTCCCTAGGGACATCTTTGTTGTTGTCAGTGAGGCAGAAACTAACCTATAATCTAACCAAGACGAAGTCTTCAGAGATTCTTCAATTGATTTGAGCGGCTACTATAAGTATAATGATGATTGTACTGTAGCGAGTCTCTTACTTATTCATAATGTAGTACTTCTGTTCAGAATTATCTTGTCCGTCCGTGAAAGTCCGATATTCTTGACTTGTGAATGAGTATTCACCTTTTTTTCGTTTGCTATGTCGATGTTTTGAAATGGTGCTAAATTTTTTCCCACTCCTAAGCATTCCGTGTTCCACAATTATACGCCATTTTATGTTATAGTGGATTCTCTGTAGAGGTCACGATTTCGCCTTCGTTGAGTGGTGCCACCTGCGTGATTTCACACAAATTCCCCGGGACTGTTCACGTCAAAACAATACCTGTCTGAATGAAGGTGCTGGTGATGATGCAGCGTTTATAAAAAAGCTGTTTTAGTTTTTACATTGCGTCATTTATCATTTTCCTGCTGTTGTGAAGTCGTGTTTACAATTTAAGTCATGTGGTGAAGTTAATTTGAACCATTGATATGGTCAGTTTTCCACATATTTTGATAGAAATTGGGGTTGATTATCCTGTTCATGTTGTGGTGTTTCCGGTTTATGAGACGTGTCCCTAAATTGGTTCAGTTTTCTGTGAACTTCCAGGGGCCTCTTGATGTTTTCAGGCATTTTACCATTCTCACTTGGGAGCTCCGGCGCGGAGATACGCTATCTTGCGTGCGATATCGCATCTGATTACATAGAATAGTCGGAGTCTACTTCTCAAGATGCTTCTCGTCGTCTTGTGAGTTCAGAACCCGAATAGTTATGCATTGTAGTTGGTGCGAGATGTTTTGCTGTTGCTGTTGTCCGAAGAAGAAAAAAGAACCTAAAACTCAGCCACTTCCTGTTTACGTTCCAGCGTCAATTCCTGAACAGAAGAAAACGGTGGTGGAAATCGAGGTGCAGACAGAAGATTTCTACGGTTCTATAGAGAATCAAGAACCAGAAATTCCGGAGCCAGTGCTCGAGGAACAAGCTGTACAGTGCACAGAAAAAGGTGAAGAAGACCAGTGGGGCGTTATCATAAGGGAATTAGCAAAGAAGCAATCTATTCGAGAGAGTAAATACGATCGAGATCTTCTGCAGCGTTTAGAGAGTGTTGGGCGTATCGGTCCCACTCCAACAATCTACAGAGTTCACCTGAATGAAGAAGAGGAACCCACGAACGAAGATATTCTTGATGAATTAACAAATCTACAAAACGGTACTGCTGTCAAAGGTGCTGCAAATTTAGAAGGGCTTGATGAAGCGTCTCAACATGAAGCACTGAAAAGTACTCGAAAGGAGTTAGAGAAGACGACCGGAGTTTCGGCAGAAAAGGCCGAGAAGACGATCGAAGTTTCGGCAGAAAAGGCCAAGAAGACGATCGAAGTTTCGACAGAAAAGGCCGAGAAGACGATCGAAGTTTCGACAGAAAAGGCCGAGAAGACGATCGAAG
>JACJUY010000946.1:33502-81408 GCA_014220935.1 Platorchestia sp. MABIK
TTCGACAAGCGAGGTAGAGAAGACGAAAGGAGTTTCGACAAGCGAGGTAGAGAAGACGAACGAAGTTTCGACAAGCGAGGTAGAGAAGACGAAAGGAGTTTTGGCGGAGGTACAGGGGACGATCGGAGCTTCGACAAATGAGGTACAGAAGACTGACGAAGCTTCTACAAAGGAGGTAGAATCAGGAATTTCTTTGGGTTTAGCGAAGGATGAAAAAGAACCTCTTTCACAAAGTGGAGCAAACCAGACGAACTTAGCAGCTTCATCTGTTGCAGCTAGTGAAGTGCATTTAAGCGCGACTGGTTGTGACGGTCTCACGTCTGAGGGACAGGATCACGGTGCCGACAGCGGTAGCGAGGGAAAGCAACTAGATTCTCTCGTTTCTGGAAATTCAGTTGACCGTTGTAAGCAAAGTGAGGCAAAATCAACTTGCTCTGTTATTCCGTGTGGTCAACCTGCCAGTGATACAGAAGTTCTTATTCGAGAAAACTCTACCATTTCTACCAACAAGGTACAAATTCACCAGATTGACGAACCTGGTTTTCATCAACATACAAACTCTGAATCGAATAAGTCGATTGGAAGCAGCGTTTCATCTGCTGTATCGAATGCCTATTCGCCGAACTCGTCCATGACAGGTTCAGTCGATGCTCGAGGGTCGTTCGATCAAGACTCAAGGAGCGACTTATCAGAAACTCAAGATTCTGGTCTCGGCTCTATCGACCTCCAAGTTCCCGTTGCGCCCGTGCGAAAGAAAAACCTAAGAAAGGCTGAAGGTCGCACCGCTTTCTGAACTTTCTTAACTTAATTTAAAGTGATGTTGAAATAGTTAAGGTTAGTTCCTGCTGCTTCAACGGTCTTGATGAAAATTAATGGCGTGCTCACCATTTCGAAATTATCGGAAGGTTCTTCTGATAAAGTAAAATTGATTCGTTGAATTATGTTGGCTTAAACCCGTAAATTACTTTCAATATAGTGCATGAGCTCTATTTATTGTAGTGCATTTTGTGAAGATCGAAACCATTTCTCTCTGTCATGATATGTTCATCTCATTAGTAAGGTGGGGCTCCGAAAATTGTACTTTGGTAAAGATTTGAGACTAAATCAAAACTATGAGGGAAAAATTGATTTCACTTCAAAAATCAACAATTAACGTCGCTACGGTGTACGAAAACTCGTGTGAAGTCAATGATTTTAACATCGCCGAGAGTGGCTATACGAGTTGCAGACAACGAAACTTTGTGTTCATGCGACTCTTGAATGTTGGTCTAATGACGCAATACCTTGATGACAGATAAGGACCTTTCTCAGTGGGTCTCGGTAGCTGCGTGCATATCTTGGTCATAATTGTGGGCCCACTCGTGTTGCGTGTCCGCTTCATTTCTTGCTTATTGATCAGCTGAGACTACTGCAGGTGACTACTCGAGGATAGAACTCCGGTTGAGCATGCTGGTCTGGAGGTTGAAACGAGGTTAAAATGATCACTTGATTCTGTTTATCTTTTCGCCATATTGAAATTTCGATGATTCTCTCTGGGGGCATAGGATGGTAAAATAGGTTAGGTTTGTTTATCCTGTTTGGAACTCTTGTCGTTTGTGGCTATTTTATTTTGAATTTTCTAGCCTTCTTTGCTTTTTCATTTCTTCCTCGTGTTGTCTAGCCTACTGTTTGTATGTGCCTGGTAAACTGTCAGAGCACACTGAGATTTCCAATTTTCTACAGTTCGTACTAAATGGTCGCTTCTCATCGCCATCTCTCGCTATCGAGATCACCTTTGTTGTGACCAGCGAGTCGTAAACTATGTAACAACTGCTTAAAAAATGTTTAACATCAATGAAATTTTGTCTTAATGATCGTTCAGATGTTTTGGACTCGTAACCATCTTTGTTACCAAGATAGCTAACATCGAAGTAACGCACTGCCAATTCTTGAATAATTTTATTTTTTTATTGAATTGTTGAAATGTAGATCTCTTTATCCTTGATAGGGAAATTTTATTCCTCGCACAGATAATGAGTTATCCTTGCGTTGGAAATCTTATTTGATGACTAACTCTTTTTGGGATCGAATATCCTTGTAGAGAACTTTTTGTGTTACTTATGCCCCCTCAGGGAGATACAACTATTGTATCTATGGGAATTAGCGCTCCCAGGGGGACTATGTGAGGGCCCGAGCTAAGGGTAAGGTAGGCTTCCTTTTTGTTGAAATAAAATAGGTTTTTGGTTTTTGTTCTGTTACGGACCATCTTTTTTCGGTTCACTGCTGTCCTGTTTTTTCAACACCTATATACTACTTTCTTCTTCAACTTTGATCTTGTTTCATAAACTTCTTTCTCATCTTACTGTTTCTATGCCCTTTCTGCGTAGATTCCTCGTTCCCTAAACTCCATACTAAATGGTGCTTTCCTCCTTCCTCTCTTTGGATCGCCTTTGTAGCGGATAGGGAGGCTTAAACTAACTAATAATCTAATCTAATCTGTGTTACTTATGCATGATTTTATTTTCTACCGCAAAGCGGTTCTTGAATGTGCCGGTGTTGCAGGATCTGGTGCGCTTATCACTGATGGCACTTGGATAACAGCCGTTAATGATGTTGCGTCAAGTTACTTGCAACTGGCGTACACAGTTGCTGTGAAATAAACCTGTTTGAAGCTACTTTATCTTCATTTTAATAATGTCGAGGATAAAGGGGCTCCTGCATGTTCATTGAACAGTGCATTAGGTCGCTTACCTTTTGGAATATCTCCCCTCAGGGGGATACAGCTATTGTATCTATGGGAATTAGCGCTCCCAGGGGGAAAATGTGAGGGGCCGAGCTGAGAATTAGGTAGGCCTTCTTTTTGTTTAAATAATTTATTTTTGTTATGTCAAGGACCACCTTTTTTGGTTTACTGCTGTTCTGTTTTTCAGCACCTCTGACTCTCTTCTTCAACTTTTATCTTATTTCATGAACTTCTTTCTCAACTTACTGTTTCTATACCCCTTCTGCCTAGATCCTTCATTCTCTTATCTCCATACTAAATGATGCCTTCCTCCTTCCTCTCTTCGATACGCTCTTTTTTGTAACTATTAAGGAGGCTTAAACCAGCATCTAATCTAATCTTCTGGAATGTCTCGTCTCTTACGATGTTTAGGCCATACTAGAGCGCAAAGGAACTTGTTTAGTGCTTGTAAACCTGCATGCGAGCTGAAAGTTATCTTATATTTCGTTGAGCAAATATTTTTATTTCGAGACCGTGTATAAACAATGCTTGAATGTATATTAATCTTCACTGTTATTGCAGGTTTGTGTACGTGTGTTCACGAGTGTACTTTTTGTGTTACGTCGCCTCCGAAAGTCATCATGAGTGGAACCTCCCCTCTGCCTGCACTCACCAAGCCTGCCCCTTCGTTCAAGGGCACTGCTGTCGTCAATGGAGAATTCAAGGAAATTTCTCTAGAAGATTACAAAGGGAAGTACCTTGTTCTCTTCTTCTACCCTCTCGACTTCACGTTCGTCTGTCCGACTGAAATCATCGCCTTCTCTGACAATGTTGACAAGTTCCAAAAGCTGGGCTGCGAAGTGGTCGGCTGCTCCACCGATTCCCATTTCTCCCATCTCGCCTGGTTAGTGTCATGTAGCTCTCTTTTTTTTCTTTACTCAATGGCTTCCTGCTTAGGCTTTCGAAGGAGCTAAATGGTGCCTTCCTCTCTTTGGAACGTCTCTGTTGCGGTTAGGGAGGCTAGAATTAACATCTGATCTTGTCTTTCTCCTTGGATAGAATTCTTTGAATCGTAACTTTCATGCTTCTCCATCTGAGCTTGCTCTTGCTAGAAAGGAATATTTTCATATGTTCCTTTATTTCCGTAAGCAATCGGAATCATGAAGAAAGATCAGTCTTCGTTTATTGTAACATTACATGCATATAAACTTTCATATTATTCTTAGGAATAAAAGTTGGATAAGTTTTTTTTTTCTCATCAACTTCTCTCAGAGTGATACAGCTGTTGTATCTATAAGAAGTAACACTCCCTGGGGAAAATGTGAGGTCCCGAGCTGAGCGTTTAATATGCATTTTTTTTGCTGAAGTAACACTTTTTTTGTTTTATCAATGACCATCTTTTTCTCGGTTCACTGCTGTCTTGTTCTTCAGCTTCTCTGACTTTTTTCTTCAACGTTTATCTCGTTTTGTAGACTTCTTTATAACTTACTCTTTCCATGCGCAGGGGTTCTTGTGGGGCAGCGCACCTAGTGCATAGATTCCACCTTCCCTAAACGCAATTCTTGATGGTGCCTTAATTCTTCCTCCTTTGGAATGCTTTTGTTGCGGTTATGGAGGCTGAAACTAACATCTAATCTTCTTGTCAACTACAGAGATGAAACTCTGAAATGCATGGTCTCTACCTGTATACATAAACATGGTTGCGCACCAGTGTACGTCTGAATCAGTGGGTTCTACCACATGAAACCGACTCATTCGTGTTTTATAGCATGCGTGGAGGACCTCGCTCCGAACTCCCTCTCACAAGTCCCCCTCAGGAGATGCAGCTATTGTAGGCTTTGCAATTAGTGCACTCAGAGTGGAAATTAAGGTCCCGAGCTGAAGAGTAGATAGGGCTTCCTTTCGTTCAAATAGAATAAGTTCTTTGTTATGTTAAAGGACCATGTTTTTTTGGCGGACTGCTGTTCTGTTTTTCAGTACCTTTGACTTTTTATTTTAACTTTTTTCTGTATGCAGGGGCTCTCGTGTGGGAACTCATCTTCTGCATGGATACCCCGTTCCCTAAATTTCTTACTAGATATTGTATTCTTCTCTTTAGAAAATGTTTGTGTTAATTAGGGAGGCGTAAACCAACTTATCTCTAATTGAACCCTTTTTAGTCCTCTTCCGTCGGCCACTCGCTCTCATAATGAGAAATGTTATCGTTCTGTAAAACTAGACTATTTAAAAATACCTGTTCAGTCCTGTTTGTTGATCTCTGAATTATACAGTTTTCTCTACAGCCGTAAACTTTGGTTGTACGACATCCAGTCAGTTTATCCCTTGCGAGGAGTCGAGTATTTTTATTTAGATTTTGCTCTTTCTTTTAAACTTATTGAATTCATGTACTCGCCATTTTTCAGATCAGGTCTTGTTGAGAATGACTGTTTGAAGTCGAAACGATCATTTTTAACAGCTGTCCTTCTTCTCAACGACTGTGTTTCCAATCAAAGCTTTATTCTTTGCTGTGTCATTCATTGTTGAACATAATATCGATACCAACACGTGTCCTTTTCTGGCAAGTAATTAAAGCTGAAAATGAAGACAAGCAAAATGTTCGTGAAAATAAATAGAAGGGTTGGTTTCAAAGTAACTGAAATCGGTTGTTCAAATCTTGACAAGTGTTCTTCTATTTGAACAACATGCCAGAAAGGAGGCTATAGTTGATTGAAAGTTCCCCCCCAGGTGTGTACGTGACTGAATGCTGCTGCCCGGTTCCATTCACGAGCTGTTCGACAAGTAGGGTTATCACTCATTCTTGATAGTACATCTCTATCACCTTGATACGGGCTATGCTCGTCGTCTGTCTCCTTTGAACTTGGCTAATTTCCTTGACATTGATGCTACCTCAATTTTCCACTAATGAGATAAAAACTAACAGGATCAACACCCCGCGCCGCGAGGGCGGGCTTGGCGAAATGAACATCCCTCTGTTGGCCGACAAGAATCTGGAAATCTCTCGCGCTTATGGCGTGCTCAATGAAGAGGGAGTCGCCTTCAGGGGTCTCTTCATCATCGACGGAGACCAAAAATTACGCCAGGTGAGGCGCTGGCTTTTACGCTTTGAAGTCTTGCCTCCTCGTTGAGTTCGACCTGCTTCCTTTACTAAGCTGCTGCGGTGGTTCTAGTGGTGACGGTTCTAAAGGTGCGAAGCTCTATTTTATGTGGGTAGGTATCTATTTTTCATTATTTCTTTTTTTTCCTGCAACCCGCTTCGTTCGTTCCATCTTCAGCATTTTTTAGTGGCTCGCCGCTTTTCGTGTAACGAACATGCAAAATCTTCAGTTTCGGCAAGTATTGTACGCGTTGACATGTTTCACATTTTTTTACAGCGGTATTTGCATGTACAGTACGTTAGACACAAGTGTTACTGCATCGGAACTGGTGCTAGAGCCACAGGTGTCAGCATCATGCATGCTATTTCGCATGGCAGTGGTGTTCTGTAAGCTTGCTGAACTCCAGTGCGTTTCTCCTTTCTCAGTCCTTGTAGGATTCATAATTCCTTATGAATTTCCGCTAGTGCCGCGAGCAAATTTTCTTAATTCTTTGGGGCGTGGATGCATAGCTTTCTAAATAAGGTGTGCAAAGTACTCTTGAGCGTTGCCAGTGTTGCGCTTGTGGTGAATTGTGTTTCCTCCGCTTTGCAAAAATGAAGCATTGTACGTTCTTGTTTTACATGCTAGTTAAGCTGTCTAGTCCTAAAATTGAAATAATGCCTACCAGCATTATCGCCTGACATCAGTGTGATAAGGGTTCAATTACTTTTTATATTCTTTTACGTACATATTTGTTCCTAATCCTAGTATGACCACGTATTTAAATACTAGCTCTAGTATTTCTTTGGAAACCCGGTGGAGTGAAATGTCCAGTGACCTCGGTGCCTCATTTTGCATCACATGAGGATATTCCCTTCTTTTTTGTTTACTCTGGATTAGCTTTTGTTAACAATGGCAATGATTGTTGTAGGTATTCTATTCTCTGGATGATAATCCTCGACACTGACAGCTTCCTCGTATTCTCCAACTGTTCACTCCAGTCTTTTCCTTCGTTGTTAGGTTTTCTTCTTGAGAACCGAGTGAATCTACGAGTCGTCGGTCAAACTGGGATACACACGAGCCTAGTTATTTGTCTTTTGATGTGATCCTACTGAGCACAGAAAATAACGACGCAGCGAATATAGCGGGATATTTAGCAATGCTATTTGCGCAAAGTTTGTAAACATCTCATTTTCAGGTAAACCGTGGAAGCTGCATGAAATTAAGAATGTAGTTGGGAAGGTAATATTTCAAGAGCAACACTATTTTAAACGTAATACCTCAACTTTCGATGACAATCAAAGCATGAACTTCTGTAAAAACCAATGTCTAATTATAAATATTGAGCGTAATTTATAATCTGAAGGCGTAATTATGAAAGAAGAAAATACTAACGAAAAAAAACAAAATGATGAATTGTTCCAAAAATTTGCTACGAATTGCTGATCATGATAGTGGTGCTCAAAACAACGAGGTTTGACTTGTAATTGGTTGCGTCCCCCTTTCAGATTACAGTGAACGATCTTCCTGTCGGCCGAAGTGTGGAAGAAACTATTCGTCTCGTTGAAGCGTTCCAGTTCACCGATAAGCATGGAGAAGGTAAACTTAGTGTTAAATTCTTTCAGCTTTCATATTAATTTCATTGGATTTTTCCGATAATTATTTGTGCTATTCAAACTAGCAAAAACTAACCAATTTGCTATAAACATAGACTGATTTCTAGTAGTTATCTGTTTGAAATTCTCTCCATTGTTCGTTCTCAACAGTTGGATGAAAATTTACTTATTGGTCTATTGGGAAAAAGATAATCGAGCGCAATGGTTCGTCAACATTTACCTACTAGAACTATATATGTAAAACTAACACATACCTGAAATCAAATCATTCAGACTTCTGTCTTGTTTCTTTTTATAAGATCAGTTTTGGTTATCGTGAAAGGGATAGTTCTTAGTTCACATGTTCCTTAGATGCAGCTGGAACGTAACGGATTTTCACAGATCAGTGAAACACCTGCAATGGAAGGGTTGAAGTTGAAATGAACATGTATCGTGAAGCTTCGGGTGTTCTGTTAGTCGTAGATTTTTATTTTTTGTTCTCTTGCGCAGTGTGCCCTGCCGGCTGGAAGCCTGGTGCCGACACCATGAAGCCCAACGTTGACGAGAGCAAAGCCTACTTTGAAAAGGCAAATTAATAGTGACCTTATTTAGCCATGATGTACGTGAAGTGCATGCCACCAGTAATATTCTAATCAAAATATTTATTCACCTTGTTTCTTCAAGATATACCTCATTACCCCTCCCTTAAATAGTGTTCCAGCATTTTAGTAGTGTTTTTTCTTTTCATCTAGTTACCAAAGTGCTTTATTTCTTGCTGCATCTTGTATGTATTGGTTCAACGAATCAGTCATGACAGTATCTTAAGAGAGCATATATATTGAGTTTTGTTCACATGCACTTTCAATACCCTTCAACATCTGGGTAAATTATAATTACAAGGTATCATCGGACTTCGACAATGCTCGCAGAGCGAGGATGGAACACTTCACTTTAGGATATGCAATCAAACACAAGTTTGGCAAACGGGGTGATGCGTTTCAGGTCAAAAGAATCCTATTAAAGTCTCACCAGCTTATGTTCCGATCCAAATTAAAATTGGAGAGCTTTTACATTTGCCGGCTTGCAGGAGTACTCGCATTGTGAAGAAAACCAATGCGATAATTATTCAAGCGTTTTGATTGCCATGTCAGTACGTGGCATCTTATATCGGTATGAAATCTTGATATGGTGATCTAAAGCACCATCCTTTAGATGCGTGGAATAATGGTATACAGCGATAAAGTTCGACAAATATCACTCAAGTGGTTGACGAAAACGATCAACTTCAGGTGATTGAAACGGTGAAATTCCCTTTTCACTGTTAGCTGAAATAGGGAATTCCTAAACCTGCTGTAGCAAACTGAGCGTGAAATGCTGCATCAGCTTTGATCATGTCGAATGTAACGCACATGGTACTCGTAATGAGCAATTTTTTTGTGTTGTAAGATTTCCCTACAAATTTTGTATTAGTTATGGCTTAGCTATAATGACAGTATTGGTGATGGTCTAGATGCGCGTGGTGGGTGGAATCAAGTAGACGAATTAATTTAAGCCTCTTGAACGGTGAGACTAATGCATTTTGTTGAACTCGTGAAATAACTATGGAAGATAATTTTGTGATTTGCAGCCGGAGGTTCATTTTAGACTCGCGGTTTTTTTTACGTCATCTTTGAAGGTGGTCTATCTGAAAAAAATTGCACGAAAAGATTTGTAGTCCTGTGCGTCGACGTGTGCGAAAGGGATGGACACAGCGACTCTGTCAGCGTGTCTCCTAGCGAGAGAATTTAGTTCACGTTGGAGAGTAATTTCATAATTGATGTTAAGAATTGAGGAATTGAACACTGATATTCTCAGAACCCACTAAAATAAAATATAGTTTTTGGCCCAGAAATCGCGAGATGAATTCGTTCCAATGTCAAACAACGATTCGTAACGTCAAGTTGAACGAGCGTCTGCAAAATTCCATCCTGCATGAGAGAGTACTTTGTTGGTGGAGGTTATACAATACAGGTTACGGAAGCCTCTTTCTGCAGTATGGGTTTACCGACACTCCTTTTTTTACCGACATATGTTAAGCACGGATCTTACAAACACATTTGATGTGCTCGAGCCTGTGCTGTGCTAGGGTATCTTTGGTTGCAAATTACTGGAGACCTAAGTGGAAACTACTGCAAAAAAACCTCGTCTTTAAACAAATTAACAAAATTTCAACCTCCAAGAGAAGCTTTTTTTTATTTGACACCAGATCCCGTCAAAGTACTCAATCGTTGCGCTTGTGGATTTGCCGTTAGCGTTGAATTGTGGTCTCGCTTCGAATAGTTTTATTCACTTGATGTTGGTTACAAAAGTTCCTTAGATTGATAAATGACACTAAGAGTGTCTGTAGTCGCGCATTATTTTCGAGAAGTTGTAATTCACTTTGTTCGGAAGTACAGTGTGTTAAAAACAGTGCTGTGCAAATTAGTTCGGACAGTGGTGAAATCAAGCAATAATTTGTTTAATTAAAGTTTATTTAAAAATTGTCGATGGTATGAGAGTTGATACGTTTAATTGGCATGACCTTCTCTTGCTTTTACAAGCGTTTGCAAGCATAAGGGAAGACCCTAATCATAGGAATCAAGAGAGTCTACAATTTTGCTTCCTATGTCTGCAATACAAGGCAATTTTGCAGACTCGCTTGCTTCCCATGATGAGGCTCTTCCCTGATGTAGATGACATTTTTCAGCAGGATCTCGCTGTATGCCATACTTCACTCAAAATGCTCACATTCTTTGAAAAAAGTGGACTGACGGTTTTAGACTGGCCTAGGAATTCTAACATAAATCCCATCGAAAATCTATGAGCTGTAGTCATGTAGGCTCCAGAAAGAAGACTGTTCGAGAATGCAAAAGCTGATTAGTGCTGTTACTAAGATCTGGTTCCATGGTGAAGAAATAGCAGAAATGTGACCAACTTTGATCGAATCTATACCAAATCAAATGAAAATACTTGTAAAAGCGAGAAAATATCATACCTCCTATAAAATATATCAACTCTCATATCACCGACTTGTATTTTTAAATCAACTTCAATTTTAAAAATAATTGTTTTATTTCACCACCGTCCGAACGAATTTGCACAGCACTGTGTGCTCGTCTTGATGTCGCTGGACTTAGTTAAAAATGTGCTACACTTTCTTTACTCTTACTCAGCCCGTCTCTTCAGATTGCTTCTTGAATCAAGCTTCAATGAAGTCCATCTATGGCTAGCAAACATTTGGCGCTACACAGCTACATTTCCAAACACCGAGAAACTCGGATTTCGAGGCGTGCGCACCTCACCTAAATCACTACCTTTAAGATAGCGCAGCTCACGCGATTTATGAAGGACGTTTATTGGACCCGATCATAAACGGTCGAGTTTTAAGACAGCGTGTCTTGGATTCACGCTTATAAAAAACTGCACCTGATAGTACACTAAACTAAAATACCGCTTTCTAGGGCTAATAAATTGTGATACCACTCAATAACCGTCGAGTACTTTCACCGTTCAAAACGGGTCATCTCTTAGGCTTGTTTTTTAATTCAATTGAGACTTCCAGAATGGTTGTACCTTTTCAAACTGCTTAGGAATGACACGTATTCGCATGAAGAAATGTAAAAAATGGTACACTGTAATCCAAATATTTTTCAATTTGAGAGATTAACTCCTTTCGGCTCTTAAAAGCAGGGTTTATCTAATGTCCTTCACAGCGAATGAAGGTAAGAGAACCTTGACGCTCAGAATCGTTACTTTGAAGGCGTACTTTTATACCCAAGTAAAAAATACTAAACATCCATGTGAAATGTCGAATTCAGCACCAGAATACCACTTAATTGAAAGAAAGCTTGCACTATGTTTCGTAAGCTTATGTTCACGATTCGTAGCATGAAATAAGAGCTGGTAACAAGAACTACATCACAGAATTTGCATCGTTCCATTGAATTTTGATCAGTAGGGGGGTATCCAGAAGTAAAATCGAAAATCTACACCATTTCCACTTCAAATTAATCTAAGTTATGTTCAATCTAATCCAAGTCAAATTCAAATTAATCCAACCCTAAGTTGAGTTGAAAATTGACTTAATCACTCGTTAATTTGAGTATTGTTTGTGTTAAATTTGTATCTCTTGGATGTGATGAGCAAGACAATCGTTTTTCCTTTCAGCAAGGAATACATAAAACTTCCGCCAGTGCTGCAATCTAAAGACAAGCTGTCGTAAAATGCGCTGCTAAGTATCCAGCATCAGGAGGCAGAGTGATTCAGATCTTTGACCAGTGTTAAAGAGACAAGTCAATTATAAAAACTTCGAATTATTCTACACATTGAAGTTGTTTTAAAATTATACATTGATGGCAGTATGCATCCATTCAAATATTTATGTTCAAAAGGTATGCTTGTGTCTGAAAATTTTTCTCACATCGGTTCAAGTACAAAATATTAGAGACGCTCTTTGTATACCGTAACAGTTATCACTTCTATGCGAATTTTACGCAGATGCAGTAAACGCCTTATCTATACCTACATGGACTGTTTAAACATATAAAGAGTCATGGTACCGAAAGTGATGGTTCAACGCTCTCCCTCAAAGTGAGACAAAGTTTGAAAAGTAGAAAGCAGAATTTTGGAATTTAAGGAAAGCAAGAAAAATCTCGAAATCAGTCTTCGGACTACTGCAATTCTTCCTTCATTCTGTGTTGCGTATTTTATCGGTCATTTCAAGGTTTCTGTTCGGCTTCAGACGCCGCAACCGTAAGAGGTAGGCATGTAGTGAAGATTTAAAAAATGAATAAAGATTAAAAACCGTGCTACTGCTTTTTAAAACAGTGGGAATTATTGATGTCTCAGTTTGTTAATTATGTTAAAATATTAAGAATAAATCACTCAAACGTCATGACTATTACATTTACGAGTGAGGCGTACAAACTGAAAAGAAAGTGTGCTTGAATCAGTCTACCTAGATATAAAAAAAATCTTCGTTGTTTAAGTCCGATTTTGATGGCAAAAATTCTGTGGTAACTTTTACTGATGTTAATTGGATTTTTTTGGATAATATAAACGGATTTGAGAAATTCCGATACAATGATCTTTACTTATCAAAGTTGTAAAGTAGTCTCGTTACGAGCAAGAACGCATGTTGGCACTACATATGCTGTAAATCATGTTGCTAAATATTATTCTGAGTATTTAAGAATCATCGGATGTCAATAACGAAACTGTTCAGGTATTTAAATGGTACCTCTGCACAAGTTTTTTCTACAGTAATTGTATTGACGTATGTGGGTGTTGTTCAAACGCAGACTGCGCTCCCTATTAAAATTCCGATGACATGAGTGATCGGAAGCCAATCTTAAGTTACTGCTGTACTAATGTAATAACTAGGCGATATAGCAACCTGTCTTGCGCTGTCGTTTGAACAGCTGAAGCAGTACATGTTACTGCGACTAGCGTTGCCTGTGAGGCGATTTGGTTGAAGCATTTGCGTTATTATTTGGCTCAAATGATTCCATTGTTATGGATCAAGATAACTAATCTTTCCATCTGTCTCTCCCTAAGCCCCAAATATTATGTTGAAGCGCGCATATTGATATTAAGTTTCTCAGTGTCTGTGTTCGTAACAACAAAACTGACCCCTTGTGCTGTACTGCGAGTGATGTGCTTGCTGACTTGTTAACCAGGCCTCAGCGCTAAGAGGTTCTCTAGGCTAAGAATAATTAGTCTTTTTTGAATAAAATTAGTTTTATTTGATCAAATTAGTTTTATTTTAATCAAATTGGTTTTATTTGAATCAAATTAGTTTCATTTTAATCAAATTAGTTTTCTTTGAGTTAACTTAGTTATATTTGCAGAAAATTAGCTTTATTTGCATTTTTTGTGAGCATCGGTTCCCATTTCTTCGAAAATCAAATTTAAGACATCACGCTTCATAATCTGAAACCATACTAACCCCAAATCATAGATTTTCCTGATGCTCTAAACTTGCGTAAGGATATCTGTTGCTCGAGCCTGGAAACTAATTTAATTTAGCACATAATCATTCGAGCTTGTTTCGTATAATTGAACTCTAAAGTATTAATTTAATTTAATGATGGGAAAATATTTGATATAAAAGTGGAATTAACCTCGCTTTTAATCAGAAAAAGTCTGACCATGGGTAATGAACACGAAGACCCATATACATTCCGTGAATGATCTTCAATGAATGTTGTCAAAAAGTTTCCATCTCCTACTTTAATTGGGATTCATTTCCCCCAGTTGCATTTTTATTTATTAGCTTTAATGTATGTTGATTCTTTTCTCTACTGCAGACTTGGAAGTTCATGGATTTCTTCATCGAAATTTGTGCAAAAATTGTCATTTTCTCTCAACTTACAATCACATCTAGCCAAATTTTTCGAACTTAATTTCTTGAAATTATGCAAAGCTATGACGATAAAATCTTTTGTACCACAACTGCTCATTCGGGCAAAGATAAATTTTTTGCTGCCACACGATAAGAAAGTTGAATTTATAACGTGTACCTACCCTACCGTCCACACCTATTTACTCATTTATATTTAAAATCCTGTACAAACTTGTATTAAAATACGTTACCTTTCTAACACCTGAAAATTATGCCAAATTATATGCCTATTATGGCACGAAAAGGCATTCCACCAAAACAATTTTGAACTTGTAATTAATTTTATCTGAAGATTTACAGTTGCAAACTTCAATTTTTAAAGAATTTAATAATTCAGAATATGAAAAATGACATGTGGCAGCAGTTCATTATTACCTAAATCTACCAATTAACATTATCACTGCGATGTGACCCACCGGTGGTCACTGAAAGGATTTTCATAATGCTCCTGACAGATCAACAGTCACTAACTCAATTTTCACAAATATTTCACGAATATTAAATGAAGGCACGATCGATCTAAAGTTAGTGATTGTAAAAATTGATCTCTAAAATTAACTTTACTATGAGTTGAATATTGAACTTCATCTTTACCCACCGCACTTAACGTGTTTAAGAACTGCCCAAAGAGCACTAGCTAACTGAGAAGTTTTGCCTGTATATGCGAGCTGTACTGTCCTGCTGCTCTGTTGGCAAAGGATTTCTCATTTGTTCTCAATTTTTCTTGATAATCAGCAGTACCTCATGGGAGTCAATAAACTAGGTTGAAAACATTTCATAAGCTTTCCATTTTTTCTTGTTATGCTGAAGACTTTCACCCGAGTTTAAAGCACCACAAACGCGTTTTTCTTTCCTTCTGTCAGACCTGAGACGTTCTGCTACGGCAGAGAAAGATGTAGGAGGCTGTTCAATGTCCAGACACAAGAATTTTGAGCTATATGTAGCAGTGTGTGGGTTTTCATGGAGTGTACCAAAATAATTCAATATTTGAAGTGCTTTGAATGCAAATTGTCAAATTTTGTGAATTATTTCAATATTTCTGGGGAGTAAATTCTGAAGTCACACCCTATGTTTTGCCTTTTAATGTACTTTTTAACAGAAAAATCCCCTAAGAAGGATACAAGTATTGTTTCAGTGGAAGCTTCCGTTCCTGAGAAGAAGATGTGAGGTCCCGAGTTTAAGGCTATGTAAATCTTCCTTTTGATGAAATAAAATATTGTTTGTCTAGTTACAGACTAACTTTCTCGGATTAATGCAATACTTTTTCTAAGATGTCTTACTTTTTTAAACATGTAGCTTGTTTCATAAACCGCCCTCAATCTTGCTGTTTCTACGCACAGAGTATCCTGAGTGTGTACGCACCTTGCGTATAATAATTTTTTTTACAGTTTATGTCTAATGGTCCCTCTGCTATATGCTCTTTTGAGACTACCTTTGTTGCGGGTAGAGAGTCATAACACGTTAACTACGAAGTGGGACAAATGTGTACCACTAGGTAAAATGCTCATTGTAAAATGTAAATGTATAACGTTTCAAATCGTTTTGCGACCTCTTTCTGAAGGAATTTCATCGTAGGAAGATAATATTCTTGTGCGCTTATATTTGTACATTTCTTACAAAGGAAGGAAACTAATTCGAGCAGGGAAGTCGATTTTCCCGTTCTG
The DNA here is from genome assembly GCA_014220935.1 of Platorchestia sp. MABIK. Classification (NCBI taxonomy): domain Eukaryota; kingdom Metazoa; phylum Arthropoda; class Malacostraca; order Amphipoda; family Talitridae; genus Platorchestia; species Platorchestia sp. MABIK. Next base: position 48,958 of record JACJUY010000946.1, read on the forward strand.
TTTTTCATAACCTTACCAAATCAACTTTACGATTCGCGCAATCGTAGTCAACGTGTTAAACTGATTAATATAATAATAAGAATAATAATGATAATAGTAATAATGATTGGCAGTGGAAATTTGATGAAAATTCCTCCACAGCATCACTGGGGATGGCCAGCTTATAAGAAAGTTCAGCAAAACTTTTTAGATTTTGTATATTTTCGCTGTTTTCTAATCATGCCATGAAATTCGAGTCGGAACCCACTTCTCCACTTTCCCACATTTTTCACTAAGGTCCTTAAGTTTCCTTCAGCCTTCAACAGAAGGAATTAAATCACTCAAAATGTTGTCATATCCAAGACTAATACAAAAGAAAAAATGATTATCAACGCGTAGTTCTGAGGCGACAATCTACTTGTAATGGTTTGGTTCACGTGCCGGGACTATCCTCCATAAATTATCCTTGAAAGGACGCACTTTCACGTGTATCTTCTTTGTCGGGAGATTTTCACCATCAAGAAGAATTACATAACTGATTTCATTACCAACGATTACAATATCGTTCGCTTTTCTGTTGCTCTTGAGCGTTTGAATCGGCAAATGGCTTTAGTTTTTCAAAGCGTCCACTAGGCTTCCAGACTTAACATTTCCCTGGAAGCTCAACCGTATTAAGAGTGTGTGTCGGGTCTATAACCTTCGTTTAAAAATTAGGATGAATCACATTAACGTGATAATTATTCCAGGGAACAAAAAGAGCTTTGTTTTATCAAACACAGATACGTACGCTTGCATAGCGACGGCGGAAGGACGACCGAGGTCGATACAATTTTAATAGAGCATGTTTTTTCCACAAATAAAATAAATACATACTGAGAAACTAACATTCTTCACCAAGATACATATTAACAGTAAATACACGGCAGCCCAACAAATTCTCTGTGCCATATTTAATTCTTCAACGAATTGTACTGCTCATTATACCTAAGACACATGAACCGGGCGTTTTTAATAATTTTAACCACCAGCAACGAGAATGGCACAATGACATTTCTTGGATCAGCATTGGGACGATGGGTGAAAGGCCACGTGTTTGCTTCTTCGTATGTTATACTCGTGGTGCAGTTATTGACTTTTCTAATCGATTCTTTGATACTCTAGATAGAGTAAAACTCCTCCCGCAGTTTTTCTAGTGTGCCTCTCCTAAGAGCTTTATTTACTATTTGCTTCAACGTGATAGTTCAGTATACACGAGTCTAATGATAGTAGGCGGCAGTGGTGTTGAGATAAAAAAAACCCTACATTGACCACAAAATTGTATTCATGGTGAAGCAGAGCGCCCAGAAGCAGTCATCGCTACAGGGAAATAAAGTTACTGATTTGCGAGTAATTTAAGGGGACCGTCTGGGTAATTTCTGTCCGTCATTTTCAGATGGATTTTTCTGAAGTTTTCACCATAGCTAGGTGTAAAGTGATGCAATTTTTTTTGACTCGTTTATTTTTTCGTAACTCTATTAAAAATTTTTAATAAAAAAATAAAAAAAAGGGGATTGTGAATGTTGTATCTCTTCCAACTTTAAAGTTACAGAACCGGCAACAAGTTTTTTAGATAGCTAAATGTGTTATCTAAAGAAACATTAGAGTGGAATTTCGATATCTTAGGTTGAATCTTGGATTTTTTCCGAAAAATGTATTTTTTTAATTCTGCATCTTATTTCTCTGATCATTTTCAAACTAAACCGTTTTTCATTCAACTCATATACCAATGTTTAGCTATTTTTAGGCTCGATCGATTGATATAATTGCCTTTCCTGTACTTTTAAAACTGTGGGAGAAGTAGGATTTCAAACGTCAGCAAGTTCAAGGTTTCAAGAGAGCCTGACAAACTCGTCACCTGGCAGTGTAATGACAAAAATCCTTGACGTTTAGCAAGCTGTAGCACACGAACGAACACACAAGAAATAGAAGCATATCGTTAGATTCAGAACAAATTTTTCCATAACATTTGCTAAAAAACCCAAAAAAATAATAATTTTTGGATTTTGGGTGCTAATCGGTCTCAAATCCCCCACCCCACTCTTAATTGGCTAGCCTTTCGTAAGCTGTAGCAGACGAACGAACACACAAGGCATAGAAGCATAATTATTAGATTCGCAAGAAAATTCTCTATGATATGAGCTAAAAAACAGAAAATCGATTTAAATTTCATATTTTGATCCAGGTTGTCCCCATGACACTTGGACCGCTATTGGTTAAGCTTAAGTTCAATATTCAACTCAAATTTCGAGTCAGTTGATATGAAAATTTTTGAAAATAGCAAACATTAACTGGATCGGGCCCTTATTAAGTTTTAATTGAGTATTCATAAAAATTGAGTTCGTGACTACAGGTCGGTGAGCAGCGTTATGAAAATCCCCTCCTTGGGCACCGATAGCTCACGTTGCGATCAAAGCGTCAAATTCTCCTGTTACTATTGCATATCTATAATCGCGATCGGTCCTTCAAACCTAATTCATTTCCGTCTTATTTATGGACCTTGTTTGTAAACTTCCTACCATTCTAATTAGATTTCGGCTAGTGAGGTCACTTAAGTACGTTAAAGTTGGGTAATACATCCAATCAGTTGAAAATCTCGAAAAGTGACTTATCTGTTTTATCCGACAGCTTACGTAAAGGAATGCAGAAATACTTGATAAATTATCAATTCTAAAGCTACAATAATAACGTAGAGGGAAATTCAAAGATCTAGTGTGACTCAGTGGCTTCCGTCATTTACAGGTCTTGAGTGAGTTTTTAAATAACTTGTGTACACGGCCAGTCAAAATAACGGGATTAAAAATTTTCCTTGGGTGAATTTTGCAGATGTGGATGACAAACAAATATATCAATCCTAACAGTACATACCTGCGATAAAGTATTCTCGTACTTGTGCACTGGTGAAACTCTTATCACAGAAACGATCATCAAGCATCATTAGGAGCGTGACAGAAGAAGCAGACACAAAACAAATAAATGAACACACCAAAGGTATTATTTGGTAAGATTGTACGTATAGATTCTATAAACGTAATTATAGCTTGTCAAAGGAAATAACTGCTAATCATCTAAAGGTTTTTATACATTTTTCTTTCCAAAATCCTCAAATTTAGGCTATGTTGATATGAAATTCAATATCCGAGACTTCAGTACTAGTCAGATAGTGTTGAACAAATGTAAAATTTAAAAATTCCAGACAAAAAAAATCGAATCTCTCAAGTTCTCAACCGTGGGTCTACGTCACGGTAGAGGAAACAAGGTAGGGCCATTTCTATGCTGGGAAATCACGGCAGAAGAAACAAGGTGGGGTCAAATCAGTCTTTTTTATGTCGACCCGCTTGGTCATGCTGACGTCATGGCTACGGACCAATAGCAGTGTTGCCAGATGCAATCTGAGCGCTGCTATTGGTTCGTTGCCATAACGTCAGCATTGCCACGCGGTGGACGAAAAAGACTGGTTTGACCTCCCTCGTTTCTTCTTCCGTGGTCTACGTAGCGGGAGGCACCTAACAGTGCAGAAGTTGTTGTTATCACTCGGGGCTTAGCGAGGCTATGAGATCAATCGAGTTCATACTGCCTCAAGTCATGACCATAGTGAGTGAAGGGAATCTTTCATCACAAATTCTCACTTGTAAGTTGAGTTAAACAGTATTTTTTGATACACCATGTTCATTCATTCCACTGTTTTTAATTTTCAACTAGGCTATTGAGGAATCTGAAGGAAACCTGGAACAAAAGAAACACACACACACACACGAGTGCAAACGGTCTATGCAAGTAAAGTTACACTAGAGCACTAGATTGTCGAACAGTTTATTTTGTTTCCAGACTCCAGTGGTTTTGTGTCGTACGTCTATATAGAGATACACATTAGACTAGTTAATGCAGTTGTTAAAGCATGTTCTGTTTAGTTCGAAGGAATTCGAATTGCTTCGTAGATGATTCCCCATCAGATAATCCGTATTGAGTTTGTGCGAGATTTCTTTATCGCATTCGGTATCAGTCTAGTTAATGCCAAGCTAAATAGAAAATATCTCACTAACAACCAAACCATGCATAAATAACCTAATGATTTTTATCTAGCTTTCAAAACTCTGTTGGTTTCATGCCTTGCCTCTCACAGAGCTACAATGATTGGATCTAAGGAATTAACACACATAGGGGGGATATGTGATGTCCCGAGCTAAAGGTTATTACTATCCGGTTTTTCAGCTCCCACCACTTTCTTTTTCAACTTATATCTTGTTCCATGTTCTTCTCCCTCAACTTACAGTTTCAACACACCTTGTGCATAGATTTCACGTTCCCTTTAACTCCATACTGAACGGTGTCTTCCTCCATCTTCTCTTTAGAACGCTTTTGTTGCATTAAGTGAGGCTTAAACTAACATTTAATGATCTAATCTGATCCAAACTAATATAGTTGTATACCGCGGGTGTAAATTATATCAAAATGAGCGGTTTGTTTTTCTTCACTTTTCATCCTCGACCTTCGGAGGTGCTATGACACTTTAAATGTAGGCCGAAATTTTCGCGGTTTGGGTAATTTCACGTTGTCGTCTATTTCCTTGATTTTCTAAAATCAAGTATCTAGAACTTCTATAAGCAAAGATAGCGCAGAAAATAGCTTGTTCACATAAAATTCCTCTCAAAAAACGTGGCTGATTTTTCTTCGATTAAGAAGGCATTATCGTATGATCAAAGCGTACTTTCTGGACTCTTAAATCTCAAAGCAGGTTATCGAGTGGCTATGGATCAGTGCATTTGTAATTCTCCTAATTATCATTTACGCCTCCGTGGTAGAACCCGCAATGTGTTGCGTGTCCTGATATATCTGTTCACAGAAAGGTGCCGAAATTGACTTATAAAATACATTAGAAATATAAAAGATAATTTAAGAGTCCAACGTTCTAACTGTGTAAAGCTCTTTGATATTTTCCCTTCTTTCCCGGCATTTCTTTACAGTTGGATAATAATCTCATATGTGAGATAACGATTTAAAAAAGCTGCATGTATGTTTGCATTCACTGTGAAATGCTGTGCAATAAATTGACGTTGCTTGAGGGCTTGAAGTTAACCAGAACGCAAAACTACACACACTTAGGAAGTGTTTGATGCCTGAATTGGAGCCTCATTTTACAAATTAAAACGGCCCAAAAGAAATTTTGAAAGAAAAACTCAGAGAGTTGATGAACTTTATTGAGCGTGTGAAGTCAACTCAAAACTTGATGGGAAAATACTCTCGAACCTCCGTTTTCTCATGCAGTGAATTGAAATGCTGCTCAGAATCAAAGGGATGGGAAATGAAATTTTAGAGAGCTGGGAACGAACTACGTTCTGATCTCATCGGTTCTGGTTACAGAAAGATCTAAATTAGAAATTGAAAGAACAACCAATGCACAAGGGAGCATTTTAAAGAGCAGACTTTCAGAGTTAGAAGATATTATACTCCGTGCGAAGTAAGTGAAAACTCAAAATCTAAATAGACTCGTGTGACAATAAAACATGAGAATCAGACAATGTATATAGCACACAAACTTACATTCAACTTACTAATGTCATATGTGTGCTTGTTTTCATCTTTGGCATGTTTCAAGATGAAATTTTCCCTCAGCACTGATAAAAAGGCCTATTTCATTTTGAAATGGTGATATTGGGAAAGCTCAATTCTGACCGAGGCTTTGCTATATCGTAGCGAATAACATTTCTATTGAATTGACTGACAATCGCTATTAATCTATTCTAGTTTTCCCTCGCTCAAAAAATAACTTGCAGCTCATTCAGTTAGCAGAGTGACAGAAAGTTTTCGTAAATTGAAGCGCTTATGTTGCGCCGTTGCTTTCACTGCCCAACATGCATCCACAGTAATTTTAATTTTGATAGCGGATGTAAGTTTTAAATGCTGTCAGTTCCTCTTACGTAAATCCCACTGGTTTAATTGGAATTATGACTTCGTTAAAAAAACGCGAGGCATATACTTCAATTGAGTCATCTTTGAGAAAGAAACATTTACTTGAAATTTCACGCAAGAACAGATTACTAAGAAGAAAAAAATGAAGAAAATGGAGAGAAACATCTCTTATTCAATCAACTTTACTCCTGAAATAAGAATTAAGATGTTTACTTGTTGATATTATAGGTGTAAAAAAAAGGTGAGAATTGTAAAAGAATTTTAATGGCACTCTAAAAGCTCTCATTGCCTCAGAGAAGGAACGTTTTTTTTCAACGTCGTTGCCTGAGAAATAAATGAGTAAGAAGTAGGAACCGAGAACTGTCAAGCTCAGTTGTCAGTAGACTGTCGAGTAACGCGGTTGTGCGTCAGTCTCGTCTGTGAAAGTTGACGATTCTGATTTTTCGCTTAGGCTTTCACTTTTATTATTCACAAAGTAAATTTAATAAGCGTTTCAGTAGCACATGGTTTTTCTCTAATTATAATTGTTTTGTCTTGAGTGCGCAGTTGACCGAATTTTAAGTTCCTGGGCTACTTCAAAACGTAAACAAACTATGCTTGTTCTAGTCTTGGCCTTATTCTGGGCAAGAGCTTCTAGTTACTCTCTGAAAGTGTTTCGAAAATATGTATAACTCATTAGCCTTGTCCTCTTTTATGCTTAATTTGTGTGTTATTACGGTAACTTTAGTAGCAATGTGAATAAATTATTATGGTGTGGCTTCTTGACCATCAGTACAGCTGGGGCCTAAGCTACTTTCTGTTCAAAATTTATGAATGTGATTTTTGGTGTTTATGGTAAGGAAAATTTGATCTTTTCTATTTTATATCTTCTTCATACCAACTTGAGTAAAATTGATTTGTGCTTATGTTTGCTAATTTACAGCTGTCAGTCCATTCAGGGAGATACAACCATGTATTTTATTTATAGGAACTGGCATTCCTAGGGGAAAAATGTGAGGTCCTGAGCTGAAGGAAAGTTAGGCCTTCCTTTTATTAAAATAGAATATGTAGGTTATCTGTATTGTTACAGACCACCTTCTTTTGGTTAAGTACTGTCTTCTTTTTCAGGAGCTAACACTTTTTTCAATTTTCAACAGGTTCCATAAACTTTTTTATTCAACTTTATCTTTCTGTACACATGAGTTCTTATGTGACATATCGTAGACACAGATTCCCCTTTTTTCCAAACTGTACAAAACAAGGTCTTTTTCTCTTTGAAATATCTTGGTTGCAGTTAGGGTAGCTTGAGCTAACAAATCTAATCTACATAGCGGTATAAGAGGAAAATGTCATCTAGTTGAACATGAAGAAGTTGTAGAGCTAAGCATTTCTTAGTGCTACTAAATTGAAAGTATCAATTTTGGGCTTTGAAGCATTGAATTGCTGCAGCAGCACTGGCTCTCAAGAGATGTTACAATGACTGTCAAGAACATAAAACCTGTGTCAACAATGCATGTAAACTTTCTTGAAAATAGAGGTTGAGATTATATAAATTTGCAACATATGAAACTGTATAAAAGTATACCATTTTATATGAAGTGTCTTCATGTGCAAAATCTGAAATTTCAAATAATTTGAACTAGTGAGGTTGAATAGCATAGCAGTAATTGTATGCTACTGAATTTGGGTAGTACTAATACTGAATTAAATTTGAAGTTTTGACGATTTAAATCATTTATGACATTGTACACTTCATGTGGCTTTATGGTTATTTTTGTAGATTTTCTGATGAGGGCACTGTTTGCTGGATAAATTACTGTAGTATTTTTCAATTGACTGCAGTGGTGTGTTCTTTATGATTGGAAAGCTATCACTTTATTGTGAGAAATGTCTTGAAATTTGTAAACATATTGTTTCTACTATCCTTTACTCTGATAATTGCTTTTCAAGTACTGTAGTTCAAATTGAAACTGGTGATGAAGAATTGATCTGTAGAAAAGTCTCATGAGGCGTGCCATGTTTTCATCTAAACATGATTGTTCTAGAATGTTCTTCATTTAAAATTGACTCAAGTTGATCCAGGGGGTTGAGAGCTTATGCGTGCTTGCTATTAACTAGTGTTCATTTGATGAAATGTTGTGGCTGAGCTATTACTTCTTCACAAGGATTCTTTGCTCACTGAAATAGTGAATTAGGTAACTCTTCTTATGTAGAAGGAACTTGGCAGCAAGAGAACTAAGAAACCTTACCTTGTGTTGTACTGTAGAGACTCCTTCTTTAAAATTTTTTCATGCTGTAAACAGGATAAATTGCAGCATTTTATGATGTATGCACTTCTTTTAGCAATTTGTATTTTTTTACTGCTTGATCATATGAGATTTGCAAATGTTTGCTATTGTATTCAGAATCTGCACTGCACAGTAACTACATGGAAAAGCTTTTGTTTTAACTATATGAAGGTAGTAATGTTTGTGGAGGAATGTAATGAATATTTATTGGAGACAATGAATAACAGAAAACACTTCCTATACTTATATGACTGTGGCTTTAATAAATCAATGATATGGCTAGAATGCCTCAGGGGGTGAAACATTTTCTGTCTCCTGATCTCCCTCTAGCTGTCTCTCATGTTTAGTTTGCATTATATTAGAGGCCTACTATGGATCTGCTCAGTTTCAATTTAGCTATGGGCTAGGTTGTAACTGAGAACTAAAAAAACCAATTGTGTGCTCCTTGGAGTTGTTACAAGTATTTTTAAAATATGCCTTATGAAGCAGAAAAATTGTGGTATCATGTTTGTAGATTTAAGTATAAATTTCATGAGTTTTTGGTGTGGGCTTTAGCTAGACTTGAAGATAGCGTTATAAGTCAATTCTCCAACCCCAGAAAGAATGGCCTTAATTGAACTCAATGTCTATTTGGAAAGGTTCAGCATTTAATGTTTAAATAACAGCTTGAATTTGCTGTGAAATCAAATACATTTTTTCAACATGAGTCTATTTTTTTTGCATCATATGAAATGAAGTAATCTTACTAGTTGACTCAGGTTATTCTTGAGGCATTACCAAGTTTTTCACAGAAAACTAAGGAAAGTAGTAATTCAAACTTGAACAAATCATTGAGGTTAGTTCAAGATCAAATGAAAAGATTTTTAGTTAATTTTTATTTCACTACCTAATTACTCTGTAACATGGACACTAATTTTTTTGCAACATGGCAACTAGTTCGTATGTCACCCTGTAGAGCTAAGTTTATTTTAATACCAGTATTTCATTCCCTCATTGGCCAGTATTTCTTAAGAGATGCTACTCATTTTGTAACATGGATACTAGTCATTGTGTGCAACAAAGGTACATGACATCCAGGTTCTGTTTGTCACTGCATAACTAACCCCTCGCACGAAGCACAGGTATGATGCAACGTCGTTGAGCACACCTAAGGCAGAACCAATCTCTTCATGGATTCTAGTTTACACCAATTGTACAAAATAATAGTATTTAATATTTTCCTTAAATAGATTTTCTAGACATTGATGACAAAGGAAGAAATCCATCCTAATAGTGCCCATGATTAAAATATTTTTGCACATGGGTGCTGGTGAAACTTATGACAGGTACGGTCATTAAGCATCCTTAACAGCGTGACAGAGAATCGGACCAAGCAACAATTATGTGAATTACATATTCTATAGAGGATTTTCTCTTCTTTCTTGGTCAATGAAGTTCTCATTATTTCATGATGATTTTGCCCTTCCTCATGCATTTTGCGACGGACAGGATTCTCACTTATGTTAATCTTTGCAGACTGGCAGCTACTTCAGGCAGGTAACTGTGTTCGTATCGGTGTTTGCGCTCGCTGTTCGATATGTTAGGTAAATAGGATACAAGTGTCAAGTCGTGTGTAAGACTCGAGAAGATTTTTGTGTGAATACTCGATTTGTTCGGTTGATGTAAAGCAAACATGGAAAGCCTTTCTGCATTTGCGAAGGTGGAACATGACTTGAGTTTGGTGTAATTGCTATTTTGAACATACTGCTCTGATAATTTTGTTGCGCTATGTTAACAAATTGAACCAAGAAGTTCAGTTTGTCTTTTCCTGTAAAAAAACATCAACTTTCGTTGTGCTTGACTTCTGTGAGTGTAAGAAACTAGAAGACAAAACGATCGACTCGCTTCGTTGCGAACTGCTAGCCTTCCTATCGGGAGTTGCGGTGTTTTTTTCATGTTATGCGGCGTGGTGGCTCCTGCGGCAAAGTGGCTGTGACTGTGGGGGAACGCGGCATGTGTGGCAGACCAATGTCGTGGTCCACTGCCTCATCGTGGCGAGTGCCGTTGCCCCTGTGCGGCAACGCGCTTGTTGCCACCGACGTTGCGACGGCCAAGTTCCCGTCACACAATTCCAGCCTCATCGAATCCTCGTGTGAAGAAGAAGTTTCCGCCGAAAATGATGGATGCCCTGACAATAGTAGCCATATACCAACAAGGAATTCTGACTCGAAGGCTCCTATTAGAACTGCGTGTAGTGAATCCAAGAACAGGCTCAAAGCTAAAGTCAGCCTTGATGAGACTAACGTGAGAAACAGTGCCGCGGACGGATTTTTTGATGGTGAAAATTTTACTCGTAGTGATGTGATATCACGGACACCTGGGGGTGTGGTGAGTGAGGGCCCCACGTGCAGGTTGCGGGGCACTGGAGTGCCACGGACCGCCTTGGCTCGCTCCTCGTCTTACCAGGCCCTCCACTCCGCCCTCGCTAGGCTCTATCGCCTCGACGACTTCGCCACCGAGCGGCTCGGGCAGGGCTTCTTCTCTGAAGTTTACAAGGTGAGCACGGCAATTTTAGCGCTAGTGATAGTGTCAGTCCCAAGTTTACTGAGTTAGTACGACTTTTTTTTGGCGTGTAATTGTGTCATCTGAAGTTTAGCGAGTACTGATTTTAGCGCTAGTGATAGTGTCAATCTGAAGTTTACCGAGTACGATATTTTATGGCTCGGAATTGTATTAATCTGATATTTACACAATGAGTATAGTGTCTCGAGGCTATTTATGGTATTAATATAAAGTGAGAACGAGATTTTTAGTGCTAGAAATTATATCAATCTGATGTTCACTTGGTGAATATTTGATTTTCGTGTTAATCTGATGTTGAAAAGGTGAGTACGAGATTTTTAAAGCTTATTATTGTATTAATGTGAAATTTATAAATTGAGAGCGAGGATTCCCGCTGGTAGATGTATCAATTTAAAATTGATCACAAGAACAATTATTATATCATTGTGGAGTTTGAAGTAAGTTCAAGATTTTTCACGCTAGTTATCGTGAAATTTTAGTTCACCTAGTGCGAGATTTTTAGCGCTACTTCACGTGTTTATCGGACGGTGAGTTCTAGGTGGTGAGCGATAGTTGCGGCATCTATGTGAAGCTGACAAAATTAGCTCCAGATTTGAGGTATTGCTTGTGTTTGGATGAACAAGACGTCAGCATCGCAGTCTGACGGTTCACTCAGTTGGGATCCGCATTCATCTCGTCATCGTGCTAATGATGAGCATTCTTGGCGTTGATTCAAGTTTTTGATGCGAGTTCTTCGTTGTTACCACGGAAATTTATTCCATTTTAGTGTAGAGTAAATCATGGAATTTTCTTGCGGGTTTCTGGGAAGATCTTAAAGGAGATACGCTTGTCTCTCAGCCTAACTTTAGCGCCTTTAGTTTCATTGACGGCGCTTATGAGACTATGCTCTCAAGGTTTGCTAAGTGAGCTCTCGATTTCTCATTGTTTGCTTTTGATGCATATTGGTGGTAAATAATTTAATTGTTTTTGCTTCTTCTGAAAATCCTTGTGTGAAAATGTAACAATTTGAAAATGCATGTAGTGCAAACGTAAAACAAAATTTGTAATCTTTTTAAAAAATTCAATTCCAGCGATGCACGCTAATCACCCAATGTGTAAGTTTTCAGGGTATGGACTTTTGAAGGTCTACAGATTGCGTGAGCCATTGCAAAATAAAGCGAAAAACATGTCTAAATTACTCTTGAATCAGATGGATTGGCGTGTAGAAAATGCTAAGCTCAGTCCTTGATTTTTCAAATGACACATATACCATTACGTATGTACAGCGAAGCCCACTGACTGCCAGACTGATAGCAGGAGTGTGAACCAGTTGTCAATCAGTGCTGTGCTTTATCTGCGGCACCGCGCGCATCATATGCTACCTAGACTGATTGTGTCGGGAAAATTCGTGCAATGCTCACCCGTCTTGATAAGTCGGTATTTGCGAGTATAAGTTTTCTTGTAGCAACGAAAGCTGGGATCTTGCTTTTGAAAAGTTTATTTACTTGTCATATTGGCTGTTAATAATTCCTTGAGTCAATTTTTGTGTTTCACGTGTTCCCCTGTCCGGAGTGGAATGCCGTGTGTTTGATACCCTCACCGAAGTGTCCCTTGTAGCTGGCTGGTTGTGAGGTAAGCCATAGTTTTTTTAAGCTGAACTGTTCATTGATACCGAAAGGCTGGTGTTGACTGTGAATTTCCACCAAAGGCTGGTGATGACTGTAAATTTCCACCAAAGGCTGGTGATGACTGTGAATTTCCACCAAAGGCTGGTGTTGACTGTGAATTTCCACCAAAGGCTGATGTTGACTGTGAATTACCAAAGGCCGGTGATGACTGTGAATTTCCCCCGAATTTCCCGATAGCCTCTTCATTGCGGGAGGTTGTGTTGTGAAGCGCCGGCACTAATAGCTTGGTCTTGGCAACGATTTCTGCGCTTAGTGAGCGCTTGCACCTCCGCCAAGTGCCTGCCTCTTGTGCTTACTTCTACTTCCAAGCATTTCTGTCGTCGGGCACTGCAGCTGCTGCCGACCTGCGTTCTACGCAGCATCGTGCGTCCCTTCCGACTCGACGTCCTATGAATAGCAGTGAAAACTTTCTTTTTCATGAGCCGGAGTAAGTCCATTTTTTTCACTGAGTCAGCATTCTTGTTCGCCCACCAACGACGCTTCAGCCAATCCGTGTTGTACGCGCGCTAAAAAATCCTTTCAGTTTAGTCTGTTACGTGCAGCAAATGTTTTAATTTATTGCCTTTTCCCCTATGAGTCAGACCGTAGAATTAGTTACTCGTGGGGGTGATCTGGGTTGCGCGCCTTTCTTCTGGCGTGTTTTTACGTTCGGTGAGTGGTTTTGGTCTTTCCATTTTCCTGAATGACGGGCCAGTTCCCACGGTAAAGTAATTAAATATCACGTCGATTTTAACCGAGTATGGAATGGTCTCACGAATTAGCTTGTGTGGCGAAAAGTCGGAATGAAAGCTAGAAAAATATTTATTGCAAGCTTGAATTAACAGTCATGATTTGCAAGCAGTACTTGAAGTTAACTTCCGTGGTGAAATATATCACAGGAAAAGCCAAAAAGGAGTGTGAAGCTTGAGCCTTCGATCTTGATTTGCTAGCAGATCAAGTACATCCACCATTCAACATTTGAGATTTGGGGTATGTCATCGTTTTGTTTGATCTAAAATTTTTTTCCCATATATGTACAACTCGCATCCCGACCGCTGCAGTTTATAAACCAAAAGACGCGCTCAACATTTGTAATGGGCTCTCTTACTGGAGTTGATGTTCATGTTCTACTATAGTCTCCTGGTGGATTCATTTTAACATTGGGCGTGAGAGCCTAATTTGCTGCTCTAACTGCAATTTGGCAGTTTAATTAAGGTTGAGAGACTTTATTCCGTAACTAGTGTGCACGGCCCGTCAAAAATGACGGGATTCCATAACTTTCTTGAGAAATATTTCAGATGTGGAAGACAAACAAATATATCCATCCTAACACTATCCGTCGTAAAATATATTCATGTACTTGTGCACTGGTGAAATCGCATCACAGATACGGTCATTATAACTATCCTTATTTGCATGACAGAGAAATGGAAGGAGCGGACTCCAAACAAATAAACCAAGGGTATGATTAGGTAGCAGCAGGACCTGTGGAAATTCCACTGACAATGTCATCGTTAAGCTAAGTGGACCCGTGAAAAAATTCCGTCAACATTACTCACCTATCCTAACCTATCCTGTCCTAACCGAATCTATCCAGATAAAATGTCAAACATACCAATGCATGTAAGGCCATCTTTCAATACACGGAGGAATTCGGTATCCATGATACCGCAAACTCAGACATCCTATGGTTCATAAGAAGCGGACACCAAACAGATATATAAATAAATACAAAAATAAACACACAGCGGGTATTATTAGGTTAGATGTTTTGGAGGACGAACAGTATCGCAATAATAAATACGAGTGGCTCGATATTGAAAGCCATTGACAGTCGTTTGGTTAAAGATTTAAATAACAATATTTCTGTGGCACAACTCCCAGGAGGAAGTTATGAGGTCCGAGCTGAAGGTTAAGTTGGCGTTATGTTGAAATATAACCGGGTTTTTGTCATGTCACCGAGAATATTTTTTTCGGTTTACTGTCGTCCTGCTTTTTAGCACCTATTACGTTTTCCTCCAACTTTAATCTCGTTTCATAAATTTATTTCAATACTTGCTGTTACTATGCGCTGGAATCTTGTGAGGAGAAAACCTTGTACATTATTTCCCCGTTCCTTTAACTCCATACCTAGATGATGCCTACTTCCTTCATCTCTTTGAAACTCCTTTGTTGTGGTTAGCGATGTTTAAATAAACTTACCTAATCTGTGTGGCACTAATCATCGTAGCTCCTAAAAATTGTGTGTGCCAAGATGCCGGTTTCGCTGAGAGCCAAACTCCTGAGTCTTCTATTATTCTTACCGGTTACAAAAATTAATTTTTGTGAGATGCTGTGTTGTGCGAGTGGGGAGGTCTTGTGCCTTCTATTGCTACGCGAAAACAAGGAACTGAACTAGGTGACCTCAGAACTCAAGCATCTCTTCTCAAAGACTCTTCAGTGCTTGGCTGATGGCTTCACTTCTCGCAAAATATTTTGTATGGTAATAATTGAATAAATTGATCGGTGCCAGTGTGTTTTGTGTGCTCATGTAAAATTTCCAAAAGATTATATCTTGGTTAAATGTTGAATCTTCTTCAGAATTATGATCCCAATCTAGGGATCAAACTTTGGCAATTCGCACACGTAGTAGAACTGACAAATTTTGCTTCCACATAATTTGAAGACTCGACTTTTCTGTCTCTTGTGAATTGCATTCGTTTTTAAACTTGTATTTGTATTTATTCATATGTATTAATGGATTTTTATGGGTCTCTTCATATTTCATAATCTTACAAAACAAGATCGTCCTTTTCGTGTATATATATTTTACACTGTTGATCAAATTACTAAATTCGGATCTTGCTTGGATTGGCCTCGTTTAAGGCAGCTTTTCATCCACGTGATGCACGGCATCCCGGTAAGTGGTGACCAATATCCGCGCGCAAAATATGGTTGATCCAACTTTTCGTGGTCATCTTTCGATTCGGAGGCGCTGATCCATCACTTCTTCGTTTCCTAGGTAGAGCCATCAGTATCCGTTTAAGTCTCCGTCTGCCTGGCGCCAGTGCCCACACCGATCTAGAGTAATAGTAGGTGTGAGCTTCATTTGTCACCGCCGTACCGCTATGATCGCCCGCCCGCCCGTTCCAGCTTACAAACGGAGTGGACACTCGCACTTCCTTGTGATTTTTGCGTTGCAGATCCACGAGGCTGACGCTTTCTTCTTCAAGCGCTTTCAGATATTTTTGTGTGTCTAATGATTGGCTGAATATTTTCGTAGTTAATTGATTTCTTCATTGGCAAGAAAGGTAGTTGTATCAGAAAATCAAGAAAATCACGTGAATGTTTGATATACCCCCTCAGGGGATACAACTATTGTATCTATGGGAATTAGCGCTCTCAGGGGGATTATGTGAGGTTCCGAGCTAAAGGTTAGGTAGGCCTTCTTTTTATTGAAATAGAATAGGTCTTTGTTTTTTTTACGGACCATCTTTTTTCGGTTCGCTAATGTCCTGTTTTTCAGCACTTACTACTTTCTTCTTCAACTTTTATCTCGTTTCATGAACTTCTTTCTTAGCTCACTGTTTTTATGCACCTTGTGCGTAGATTCCGCTCTCCCTCAACTCCTCACTAAACAGTGCCTTCATCCTTCCTCTCCTTGAACTTTTTTGTTGTGGTAGAGGGAGGCTAAAACTTTCTTATCAATGTTTGATAAACTTTGAAAATGAGTTAGTTCTTTCTGATGGTGCTGCATCCTGTCACAAGTTCTATAATGAATATTATTGGTTCCTGTATAGTAAAATTTCTGAGATTTTGCCCAGTCGACCGTTGAATCTTGGTGCATGTGAAATGTTGGGACAAACTAAATTGTCTCGGCTCTGTTTCGAAATCCATCGATCGGAATGTGTGTCGTTAGAATGTTCTAAATTTAATATATTCAACTCAAAAGCAGTGGACCTATAGCTCACGCTGAAAAAAATTATCCCTCAAGGGATAATATTATTCTATCTATGGGAATTCGCGCTCCCAGGGGGAAAGTGTAGGGTTTCGAGCTAAGTTATAGTAGGCCTTTTTTTTTTGTTGAGATTAAATGATTTTTTTTTGTTTGGTTAAGGACCATGTTTTTTTCGGTTGTAAACTGTCCCGTTTTTCAGCTCCTATAACCTTCTTCTTAAACTCTTCTCTTGTATAATAGCCTTCTTCTCTAATTCGCCGTTTCTGTGCGCTGGGAATCTTGTGTGGGAACACACCTTGTGCATAGATTTCACGTTCCCTTTACTCCGTACTAAATTGTGCTTTCATCTTTCCTCTCTTTGGAACGCCTCTATTGTGGTCAGGTAGACTTAAACTAACTTATCTCATGCACTCCCAGGGGGACTATGTGAGGGCCCGAGCTAAACGTTAGGTAGGCTTCTTTTTTGTTTAAATAGAATAGGTTTTGTTACGGACTATCTTTTTTCGGTTCACTGCTGTTCTGTTTTTCAGCACCTGCTACTTTCTTCTTCAATTTTTTCTTGTTTCATGAACTTCTTTCTTAGCTTACTGTTTCTGTGCACCTAGTGCATAGATTCCACGTTCCCTCAACTCCATACAAAATGGTGCCTTCTTTCTTCCTCTCTTGGAACACCTTTGTCGTGGTTAAGGGAGGCTAAAACTCTCTTATATAGTAATAATAATAATCATAATAATTATAATAATAACTCATCTGATCTAATTTAATCTGAAAAGAAGTTAATGCCACTTTGTTCTTCATTACTTATCCCTGTGTGGAATTTGTCTGCGTTTTTCCGCATGACAACTCGTTCGACGTTCAGATTGTGTCGGCTGCTAATTTCCATCTGAACAAGGATCCTAATTGCAGAATCTTGAAATATCTGGCTCCCTAGAGCCCGGTTGTGGAGGCCGTCTTTCCGGTGCTAGCTAGTTACTATGTAATGAGCTCTTCTCCATCTCCGCTATTGATGGCCTGTCAGCTACTAGACGAGTGTGGGTTGTGGGGTCAAAGAGTCCGTGTGGGTTGCGCAATGAGCTTTTCGACTAATGGAGCTCTCTCGTGCGACGTTTATTGAGAGGATATGCTAACAACATTTGTTGAATCAAATCGAATTATAATTATTGAGATATTTCTTTGCTCGAATTTTTCAACCAGCATCGCTGCCCTTTAATATCTCTCACTCGTAGTTCATCAAAAAAAGAAATGAACTGGCTAGTGAGTTATATTCTTGTTGAAATTGGTATGAACCAGCGTGATTATGTTGTATTACGTTGTAGGGAAATTAGGTAGCCTGGATTTAGAGCTTTGTTCTGTAAATCCCTTTGTGGGCGCCGAAGTTGTTAGATAACTGGCATGATATGAGTAAATGCCTCAACCTTGAATTTATCATTGTTGCTTTACATAAGAATGGATCAGTTAGTTGTAGCCAGAAAAATTAATTCACACAGCGGTGCGTATTTGAACACTCGCTTTAAAATCGTGTTAGGAAATCGTATGTCTATGGTGGAACTTGAATCAGCGATACCGCGCTATCTAAATCTAGTAAATCTCAGCTTCTGGAGGAAAATTTGTTGTAAATGTTGCATGATCATTATATGGTTTCCTAAATGCACTTTTCCTTTCATAATTCAGTGTTTTCTATTTTGCACTGCAGAGTGTACATTCATGCTAAGAACGATTGAATTTTCAATGAAATTTCAATCGTCAGGGCTTAGTCTAGAACACGCATGTACTTAATTCGATCCATCTCTCATCTGTCCTTCTTCTCTGTCTTTCGCTGAGAGTTAGGTAGGTCTTCTTTTTGTTGAAATTAAATGTTTTTGTTTTGTTAAGGACCCACTTTTTCGGTTCATTGCTGTCCTGTTTTTCAGTACCTCTGACTTTCTTCTTCAACTTTTATCTTGTTTTATAACCTTCCTTCTCATCTTACTGTTTCTATGCGCAGGGGATCCCTCGCGGGAACATCCTTCGTGCATAAATTCCACGTTTCCTTAACTCCATACTAAATGGTGCCTTCATCCTTCCTCTCTTTGAACATCTTTGTTGTGGCAAAGGAAGGCTAAAACAAATTTATAATCAATCAATCTCTCCTGATCTTATTTTAGACTTCTTTCATTGTAGTTACTACATAGACCTTCACGTTAAATACTTTACCTGAGCTTTATTCTTCATCTTTCTTGCGCAACATTTTTATAACTGAAGAAATTCTCTTAGAAGAGATTTTGCGGTGAGCCGGCAACTGCATGCCTCCTGCATAGTGATGACAGCCCGTGAGTCATACACTTTTAATAAGGACTCGAGAGCGCAAGTGCGGTGGATACGAGAGCACACGCGCTCGCCTGGGCAGGCAAATCTTGTCCGTTTATGGACACTCGTGATGTCACTGCCACGCTGCAATCACAACTTACGGGAACTCCTCGAAATCTTCGCTTCTCCCGAAAATTCCATTCCCGACGACACTGCTGTGATGCCAAACATGCTTTGATGAGTGAAATGTTTAGATGTTGAAATCAGTTACTCAAATGTCTGTTTCTGATGTTCATTGTTGCTCAGATATTTTTGACATGAAAGTGAGGTATGTGGAGAAATAGCTTGGATACGACTGAGCTGTCCCACTGCAGCTAACCGACGCTCAAACATAGACAGTGAACAGTTCCACGATGCTGCGTTTGTTTGTTTGTTTTTGATTGGGATAGTAATACAAAAACAAATGTTCGAAAACAGATTAATAGTAAACAGGTCCTTCTAATGAAGTGACGCCTTTCTGTCGTGCGAATTCAGCGTGACGTGGACAAAATCGGTTGTGTTCATGAGGAAACTGACCGTATGTTTGAGAAACACGAAGGGATTGATTGATCTAGTTCAGTTGTAGTGTGACTGAGCCCACTCACCAAAGCTTTAACTTAACATACGTTTACAAATGCATAAATTTACAAGTTATGCGCATCTCCTATCTGTGAAAATAGGGTTTACCAGTTGAGTTATTAAAACAAAAATAACAATCTTGTATGGAAATTTCTCAGAGACCTAATAAAATACCTATTGGCTTGCTTCTGTCATGAATCATCAAAAAAAAAATAATCTGTCTTTCTAGTCATCAGAATCCGGTATCTGATAACTTCTGTTTTGCGGGGATTTGGGTCACAAAAAGTTGTTGAGGTCAATTGTTCATTATCGTTGATTTTCCGAGTCAAGGCCTGTCTTGCCTAACAGTTTTGTGAAAAATTCATTTTGTTTTCTCGGAAAGTTCTCAAAAACAAATATCGAATGACTAATCAGTTTCCGTCAAGCTAAACTGTATTTGACTCGTGTACGAGTTTATAGATGACCCCTGGAGACAATATTTTAAACGTCTTACTTCTCACTCTTGAAATTACAGCCCATATATGGTGGTGTTTGGATGACTTTTCATTAAACTTGAAATTGAGAACTTGGGTCGTGAGGAGCAGAGCTCTCGAGATGCCGGCTGTGATCACGAGTCTTTCCTTTTTGGTATCGTCCGGCGCCGGCGGTCCTGCGGCCTCTGCTCAAAGCGGTGTTGTGGAGCACCGCATCTCCGGGTTATGCCTTGTATGGCCGTGCTCTTGTGGCTTGCTTTTACTTTGTGTTTACTTACGGGCACTTGAGTTCGGGCTTGGCTAGTCCTAATTAATCTCTATATTTGGTTCCATTCTTGTACGCCTCGTAGGTACATCTAGAGCTGTTTATTTTGCAGGCGTCTGCTGTCAGTAACCTGTCCGGCTGAAGGTGCCCTTTTTTGCGTGCGCATTTTAGAGGGCGTCACAGCTTTGTTCGTCACTCCAAAGAAAGGCGTATGCAAATCAGGTAGCCGCCCGTGTTTATAATTGGGGAAATAATCATCGAAGATTGTTCGGCTGATAACGTGTTGTCCATTTTTCAGGCTTGTATGCATATTCTAACTTTTATGTACAGTTAAGTTTGAAATTAACTGAATACTTTTCCCGCAAGCCATGGGTTAATTATCTGTTTTAATAAGGTAAGAACTGTACTTGTTTGTTGTTCTATTATTGTATTCCCAATTCTCTCGACTATTGACCGATTCGATCTCCACCAATTTCCTCCTCCGATTTTTTGATGTTGAACTCTAGATCGCTACGATTCTGGTATATCTTTCTCGAATGTTCTGATTTCTTTGATATTCGTGAATGTATTTTCGGTTCTTCAATTTGATATCAGTAAGGAGTATAGAGAGTCCGGTGAATTTTATTCTAGTGGCGTCAGCTAAGCCTCTGATATTTTTTAAAGCTTGCGTTTTTGGTCAAAGAAGACTTTGAGATGTTGCAACGTTCACACACAGTACAGCGCCGTGTACTGCTCTCCGACTCTATATAGATTAAGATGTTCTTCCAGCCATATCCTCAATGTAGTCCTATGCTTAAAGAGATGAATATACTCGTATATCTGCCCTGTGTGTGCTCTTCTCGACATTTTCTGTAAATTTAAAGTGAAACTTAAATGAATATAATCAACAAATGCTATTTAATAAATACAAAATAAAATATGCAATCGAGCCTTCTTAAGGTATGCCAAATTTGGATTTAGATCCAACTCTGGTGTAATTTATACTTTATGCCCAAACTGAACCCTGATGTACATTCAAAGCTGGTCATTTATATAGTCATAACTTCCTTAAATATTTCGCGATTGTCCAACCCCCGAGTAGACGAGTTCAACATGGTATATGAAGCTGATAGTTTGATAAATTCATAAAAATGTCCAAGCAATTTTCAATTGTGTTCTTATCTATTTAGTCGAGAATTACTGCTGAAATCAACGCTTGTGTGACTGCGGTGGTAAAACCAGGAATATAATAATAATAATTTTATCTATTTAGTTGGATTTTATGAATTGTCCTTCCATTATTCCTCGAGTGTTTAAGGAAAGAACTTTATTTCTTGTTGGTAAGAAGGAATATTAGCAGCAGATTTGTTCTCAATGTCAAGATGCTTCTAAATCATCAACGCAGACGGAAAAGGCCAGAGGTCATTTATTTTGCGATTTAAATGCGAGCATATCCGTTTAAGAAGTTCTTCCTTAACGGCTCACTACGACATCTGTTTATCTGCTCTAAAACGACCTCCCACGGCATCTCCAAAATGCAGATCCGGTGTGGGCCAGATTTGCTCTCGGATCCGTCATCGTTTAGTTCTCGAATTTTCCTCTTCAGGGGTATACAACTATTGTGTCTAAGGGAATTGGCGTTCCCAGGGGACTATGTGAGGGCCCGAGCTAAAGGTTAGGTAGGGTTTCTTTTTGTTAAAATAGAAAAGATTTTTTGTTGTGTTACGGACCATCTTTTTTCGGTTCACTAGTGTCCTGTTTTTCAGCACCTACTACTTTCTTCTTCAATTTTTTCTTGTTTCATGATCTTCTTTCTTAGCTTACTGTTTCTATGCACTTTGTTCATAGATTCCGCGTTCCTTCAACTCCATACTAAATGGTGCCTTCATCCTTCCTCTCTTGGAACATCTTTGTCGTGGTAAAGGGAGGCTAAATCTTTCTTATATAACGATGATAATAATAATAATTTTCGAATTTTCCTATCACATTTCTTTCACTGTTTACAAGGGCGGTGTGAACAGTCGATCATTGAGTTGTGTATCATCTTATGCGAACCTCAAATTTTGTGAATGAAAATTAGTCCCCAGTTATTCAATTAGTACGATGCTTGAGTCAACTTACGGCTGGGAGTAATTTTTAACAGTGAAAAGTTGAAGTTCGTACAAAATACAAAAAACTCGGAAGATCAAATGTACTCAATTGACGGTGGCCGTCATGCAGGTCAGCTTCTTTTGTTGTGGGTGCCGCGGCATTCATGCTCAGGTCCATTTTGAAAGTTTTACATCTTTATTCGGCGTTGTGGTATGGCTGTCATTGACGTGTTTTTGTCCGGCAGTGCAGGCCGGAATGCGTCGCAAGTTTACGGCGCATCTTGTGTGGGTGTGCTGAAGAAAATGCCCTCGTGCTCAAAGCGCGCGGTCTTGACGATTTGATCGTGTGAACTTGTCCCAGTTCTCGAGTATGGATGTCTTCCAATATTCAATTGAGATGTTAATTAGTTTGATTTTATTTTCATTGAGTGTGGTGCCCTTTTCATGGAATGTTGTCAACGGATATGGTTCGAGCCTTCTGTGAGTTAGGCAGGCCTTCTTTTTTGTTGAATTAAAAGGTTTTTTATTTTGTAAAGGGCGATCTTTTTCGGTTCACTGCTGTCGTGTTTTTCAGAACCTCTGACTTTCTTCTTCTACTTTTATCTTGTTTCATAACCTTCCTTCTTATTTTTCCAGTTTCTATGAGCGCGAGATCCCTTGCAGGAACACGCTCTGTGCATAGATTCCACGTTTCCTTAAACTCCATACTAAATGGTGCCTTCATCCTTCCTCTCTTTGAACATCTTTGTTGTGGTAAAAGGAGGCTAAAACTAATTTATAATCATTATATCCAATTATCTTCAGGGTTTTAAAAGTTGGTTTCTACTCGGGTTTTACCTCATAATTGAAGCGTTTATATCTTTGTCTGAATACTGAGAATTTTTAGTTAAATTGTACAGTATGTAATAGTCTTGCAGCGAAACAACATATTTCTTGAAGAGGCAGTTAAGTATTCGAGGGCTTCACTTGAGTAGGTGTCTGTTCTCGTCCTTCAAAAATTAACACTTCTTGCTAGTATTCCTGTCTAACAGCAGTAAAATTAATAACCATGTTGAAAAAAATCAGTTTTCGGTTTACTTTTCCTGTGCCCCTTCCCTAGCTCCATGCCGAACGTGGGCGGCTGGTATACAGGTCGGCTGACCTCTTGCACTGCAGCATCTTCTTTTACATTTTTTTTTCACATTGCCTTTGCTTCTCTAGATATTGCGCTACATTTTTGTCCGCTGTAGACTGACGAAGATGCAAAGCTTACATCATTGTGGTGCGTTGTTAAATGAAAGGTTAACCGAATTTCACTTTGATAATCGTCTTGATCCAAGCGGAATCGGTAGAGCCTGAATAAATTGAACACTTGTTGTGAACACCTGAACAAAACGTAATCCACTGATATTACTTCCGATTCATTTATCGAACGGTAGGTAAGAGCCTTCATCCAATTACTCTACCTGCTTTCTGTGTTTGCGCTCTGTTGTTTACGCAGTAAACTTGACGACAGTAGTCTGTGTATTTTGTGTTTCAATGTATTCTGTCCTTTTCAATTTAGACTCGCTGTCTTGATGAGCTTCACCAGACGCTTTTCCTTCATAGGTGCCAAGCCGCCGATGAAAATTTTACTGTACGTTGGCACGTTTTATGTTGGAAACTAAGTTTGATTTTCCGTTCGGTTTGTCAGTATTATAAAAAAAAAATTCATGTCCACTGGGTGTGTATATATGAGGGATTTTATGATCATAACATTCAACGGATACTTACTTGCACTGCGTGTGGTAATTACTGGTACCATACCGCTTGGAATTAACTTATTCGGATCCCAGGGGGACTATGTGAGGACCCGAGCTAAGGGTTAGGTAGGCTTCCTTTTTGTTGAAATAAAATAGGTTTTTGTTCTGTTACGGAGTATCTTTTTTCGGTTCACTGCTGTCCTGTTTTTCAGAACCTACTACTATCTTCTTCAACTTTTTCTTGTTTCATGACCTTCTTTCTTTGCTTACTGTTTCCGTGCACCTTGTGCATAGATTCCGCCTTTCCTCAACTCCATGCTAAATGGTGCCTTCCTCCTTCCTCTCTTGGAACATCTTTGTCGTGGTTAAGGGAGGCTAAAACTTTCTTGTATAATAATAATAATAATAATAATAATAATAATAATAATAATAATAATAATAATAATAAAATAACTTATTCGGAGGTTAGTGTAAGATGTATTCATTCGTATCTGTTAGTGTTATGAAGCTCACCGCGTGTATTGATTTGCCCAAGTGTGCTTGCTACTTTAAATGCCGTGTTTCTTGCAATTTCGAGTTAGCCCCAACGATGATAGATTATTTAAAAAATGCGTGGTTAAAATGAGTTTAACAATTGTCTAAGGGATTAACATTTATCCTATCTTTAGGTAGACGTAGTTTTTTCTTTTTTTACTTTAAATTATGCAGGAGAAATTCATTGTTAATGTGCACGAATAAAATTCTAGTGTTAGGGAAGAACATTCTCGTGTGTCGGCATTATGGTTTATTCTTTGTTGTGCACCACTTCTTCACTACACATATAACTCGTCTGTTCTGGTCTGTTTTGTGAAGGTGTGCTGAAAGCTGCTTGTGTGTGTGTGGTGTAGCATGCATGCGGCGCAGCATCGTGCGTGCGAGGCTTGCGGTGACGGTAAGTGACGTTTCTTTATATTATCAACATAGTCTGTGTTGGTTTTGATGGAAATAAGCAAAGGTTTTTAATATTTACGATTCAGAGTGGTGGTGAAATTTTGCTTCGTTCTTTACATTATAATAATCATAATAATAACGAAAATACGGAATTGGCTAATTAAGCGATCGAAAGTTGGAACACACTGCTCTATGTTTCAATAGTCACATTCTTTGTACGAGTGCCGTCATGCCAAGTTATTCAGAAGTTGTAGCGTATGAATAATGAACATTTTCTAGGAAATGAACTTCCCGTGAAGTAGATAAATTCATGGACTTTTAAGTTTGAGCGTGCGTAAAACGGCTGAAGTCGTGATAAAGTTTTATATTTTTATTGCGAACGTTGAACTTTATGGTGTGAACGCACGTGCGGTGCTGAGCTGTTCCTCTTTATTTAGGTTAAGCTGCCGTGCGAGAGAATTGATGTAGACTTGTTATAAGAGATGAATTAAAGAGGTGAGAGCTGCCGATAGCAAGCAGTACTAGTGCAACTAAATTAATGATGCTCCTAATGACAGCTTTGCGTTGAGGATCATTAATTGTCGCTGTGCTGTAAACTCATCTCACGTTTGGTTAAACCAATAGGTTTTTCTTATGATAGGTAGGCTTTTCTTTTGTTCGAACCGAATATAATAGGCATGTTTTTTGTTTTGTTTAACGATCATCTTTTTTCGGTACACTGCTGTCCTTTTTTCAGCATCTGTTACTTTATTCCTTCGTTTTGTCTTGAACTTTTTCAATCTTAATGTTTCTATACATTGGGTGTGGGGGCACATTTTGTACATGGATTTTCACGTTTCTTGAGTTTCATCCTGAAAGGTCCTTTTCTTATTCCTCTCTTGGGAACACCTATGTTGTGGTTAGGGAAGTTTAAACTAACATATAATTTGATGTAATCTACATTTGTCGTCCACACTGTGTGGTCGTTAAAAAAAATTATCTAGCTCCATAACACCCGCAATTAAAATATTTCTGTTCTCATGCGATGACAAAACGCGCTTCCCAATTACCCTATCAAGCACGGTCAGCTGTTGAAAAAAATCGTTTCTAAGTTTTAAATAACTACACGATAGCTATTATTCCATTAGATCTACTGCACGTCCGCGCTATGAACTTTGTTATGCATGAACTGCATGTACTTATCAACTCGCACTATATCGTATATGCACGGAATATGCGCCAAAGCTTCTTTACGAACAAACCCGATCATGGCTCACCCTGTCTCCTCTGATCGCAAAATTCGTTCCACTGAGCGATGTTAATGCTAATAGTTACATGAGTTATCCAGTTTCTATGCGCGCTACATTCGCTTACTGAAAACAAAGTAATCATGATTCCGATTTCAATTTGAAAGAACGTTAATTTTCATGATTTTATTTCGCGAGAAATGATGATTGATGCCACGGTAAGTATATTTATAATGTAACTAAAATAGGCAATATTTTCCCCCGCTGCAGGGGGGCGGAAGCGAGACGCTCGTACTGTGACTTCACTCTGTAGCTTTTGTGAGTTTCTTTGACCCCGAATCATAATTTAAAATATTCATGCTTTTCACGCCCTGTTGATGAAAATTTTAGAACATATTAAAGTGCATTATCCACTGTGCATTTTTAAGTGTATTATGGTAGCCTTACGTATGAAGGTTGGCGTGCACGAGGAGAACAGCAACTCTCGCATCACGCTTGTTTTGTCTGTGTGCAGTGCACGCGATCCCAACAGGGTCTCGTTTGTTGACAGCAAGGGCACGATCTGCCCTTGCTGCGCTACTTGCTGGGGTGCCCGCATTTTGGCCTCTTTGAATCCTCATATTTGGCCTTCTTTCATGGAAAATATGACCTTTTTCTAACTGAGTTTTGCTTCTTTTCTATTCTTTCATGGAAAATGTTATCTTTTTCTAATAAAGCTTGGCCTCTTTTTTAAGAAAGTTCATTTTATTATTTTACAAAGTCGACTTCTTTTTAAACGAAAATGTCATTTTCAAGAAAAACTTGATACATTCTTCAGACAATGAAACTTTTTTCCAACAAAATTAAATTTTTCTTTAAACGCAATTCGAATTTTTTCTATCAAAATATGATGTATTTTTTAAAATTTGAGTTTTGCGGTAAACCCTTCAGGATATACAAATAATGTATCTAAGGGAATTAACACCTCTCAGGGGGATACAACTATTGTACTTATGAGAATTAGCACTCCCAGGGAGAAAATGTGAGGGCCCGAGCTGAGAGTTAAGAAGGCCTTCGTTTTGCAGAAATGAAATGTTTTCATTATGTTGAGGATCGTCTTTTTATCGGTTCACTGCTGTCCTATTTTTCAGCACCTACTACTTTCTTCTTCGACATGGATCATGTTTCATAATCTTCTTTATCAACTTCCCGTTTCTATGACCTTTCCGCATCGATTCCGCGTTCCCTAACTCCATACTAAACTGTGCCTCCATCTTTTCTCTGTTTGAAAATTTTTGTTATGATAAGGAAGACTGAAACTCCTGGATTTTCAATCATTTTACGGGCCGAGGTATTGACTTCTAGTAAGTTTTTTTAACAGAATTAGGTAAAATTTGAGGAGATGATCGAATGAAGGGTTGCCGAGGTGCCAACTCTGCTACCTGCTACCATCATGTTCTGTGGTTTGCTATGCCAGCGTTTCCAACTTTCAGCTCATAATACGCTGAGATTATACTTTATTCTTAGGGTATTTGATATAGCTGAATGAAACAATACAAAAATATAAAAAGTGGTCGTCAGAGGTATTTGAAATTATTAAAAATATCGATAATGGTAACCGTGAATGATGTAGTTGTTCGCACAAGCTTGAGCGCACACACTGGTACGCAAATGTGGCTCACGGTGTTGAAATGTGTTCCAGATTACTTAGTGCTTCGTGGGTCCACCATCTTGTTGGTCAGACGAGCTTGTTATTTATAGCATTTCTGCTATGTGAGTTGCTGTGAGAGTCCTAAGGAGTACTGAGCATTTGGTTTGTCAATTGGGAGTGCACGTTTATCCATCGAGCCAGTAGTCAATCCATGTCATGCTGTGTAGAGGTTTTGGTGGTGAGCTGGAACACCTATACGGGTGTCCTTGCCCATCATTTTTGGTATGATATTTCATTTCATATTAGATAGAACTTTTAAGCAGAATTATCATCCTGGCAAAACTATCATTATCGCGTAGTTCGAAATCCCATCCTGGTATCTGGTTCACACGCATGGTCAACTTAGCTTGCTTGATGCTCGTATACTCACGAGCAAGCAGCTGCAGTGGTAGTGAGAGTTGCCATTAGTGAACCGATCAACTTTACTTTGCCACTTTCCCTCTCGCTTCTCAAAGATTCAGAATCCTTTTCTTTTGACGTGTGCGTTTGTTCGGTTGAACATCTCGTTTGTTTAAACCGATCGTGCATCTGACTCGTTTAACAAGCCCCGGCCTGGTTTGTCCAGTTCCGCTCTTCCGCCTCCGGCCTCATGATGAGACCTCAAGTCTCGGCTTTCGAAAGCAAATCCTTCGTTTTTTTCAAGTTTTTGCGTCGTTGTTGACGAAGTCGCTTAGGTCAATTGTTACCAAAAGAACGCCGCTATGATTCTTTTTGAGTCGTTTCATGATGTCTTACCTTGCTCACCCATTCATCGAGTTTGCTTACCTCAATTTTTGCTAATGATGCGTTGACATTCTTCTTTTCTTTGGTTCTTTTTACAAATAAAATTCTTAGGAAACTATAGAATTAATAGCCTCTCCTTTCTACCTTTCTTCCGCATTTTTTGATTCGTTCTTCTTGTTTGATACTGTTATATCTTAAAGCATTTGATTGTGTTTCGTTATACTTTTTGCTTCTTTTCTACTGCATGGAGTTTTAATTAATGTGTCGGCGCCGTCGCAAATTTCGGCTGTAATTTATTCTTGGCCATTGTCTAGAAATGAGCGGTTCAGAAGCGTGTCGTTTATTCTTCGCATGTTTACTTTGAGATAGCATTGAAATGAATTTCAGTATTGGTACATCACAATTCAACAAATGAAAATTACAGTCAGTAAATCGTGTTCGGGACCTCCACAATACATTGCATGACTGGGGACGGGAGAGAAACCAAGCAAGCAGCCGACGTACTGCGTGTTATTATATTGGGATCTTTTTTCAGTATATTCTTATTTGAATTGTGCACAATGAAAAGACTTCTAGTACGGCCTTCGTCGATGAAAGCACCAGTTGCAAGGGATTTGGTATATTTATTGTCCTGTGTGGTGCAATCTTCACTGTCAGTCAAGTGTGAGTCAAATTTTGAGCCACTGACTCTTGGTTGGTTTAGATCTGCAACAGAGTTGTCATCTTTTTGTTGAAACTTTTTCATTTTGTCTCTAAAGTCTTAAATTTTTGCTCTTTAAGTTTTCTTTTTCACTTTTCTGCCTCTCATCGTAAATTCATTTGTGGAATACTATGTGCGTAAATGTATTTAAGTCCTTCCAATTACTGGAGCTGCCGTTTTTGTGTTGTCAAAACAGGACGCGAGCTATGATACAAAGGAGAAATCATTTATTTCCCTGTTGCAGGTGTATCCATAATTACGCACTAATTTCGCTCGCTGTTCATTGCCAGTGTAGCGTTTCGGTTGACATTTTTTCTGAATGCAAATCTTTTGAAAGAAAATCAACTAAGTAGGATAGTTAGTCTACGCTGTGTTTCATTGCGGTCAAACCTTGATAACAAGGGTTATAAAATCTATATTTCATTGTATTTCAGTTTAGGCGTTCCAAGAAAGTCTTGCTTTCGTTTACAGTGCCTGAAAAATTCAAGTAATTAAAATGCTTTCAGTATGTAAGTTTTGTTAACTCTTCACAAATAGTCATAGGAGGTTCATTTTAGAGGTTTAATTTCTTATACGTATAAACACCATTAAACAAAAACACAGCTAATTATTAGACTTCGGTTACTTTATGTGCGTACTACCAATTTTCACTAGATTTTATTTACAAATTTGCCGTTAACGTTGAGTATTGTCCAGAATGAGTCTAGATCCAGGCGAAAAACAACCGGTTTCACTATTTTATTCAGATTCTGTGCAAGCCATACAGTTCTTCTTAAATTTACTTTACAAAACATTTGCGAATTCGTGAGCATATCACCGCAGGTTTGCGGGATTTCACGGCGAGTGTTCTTGTTGAATCTGATACTATTGCTAATGAAATATGAATCTGTGTCTCTTGTACTCGTGTGCGTGCAGCATATTTCATTTTTGCTGCGGATGCATGTGCGTGGCGCTGCTTGGCAATCTTTTGTACAATTTACGAGTGGTGGAATTCCTTCGAGAAATTTTCCTTCACGCTGAGTTTCTGCCGTTACCACATGGTAAAATTTCCGCCGTTGAAGTCGAGCTTTGTGGAGCAGTTTGAAAAATACCGGGTTTCTTGGGCAACTAAGTGTACGACGTTGCACTTGATTCACGTAACACACCAGACACTTCTTCGTCTTCTTCTTACGAGTCGAGCGTGCAGGGCCTGTGCCAGGGGTGTTTGCCTAGATTATTTAGATTCGACTTTTGCCCCGTCTTATTATTTTGCGGCTTTGGCGAAGTGAAATTCGAATTTTCAGTTTTTTCTGCAGAGAAATACTTGAAGAAGATTTTGGGGATTTTTGAATTCATGTAAATTACTTCTGAATCCATTATGGTTCGTGAAAGAATTCGAAAATTATACAGTATTCTTTATCGAGCAATATTGAATAAGCGAAATAGTTCATCACCTAAATTGTCCCACGCAATATTTATTTGCATTTAGTTGTGTAGTATTTTATTAAATGACCAATTATAGTCACAGAAAATGCCGACTTTCAAGGAACGCTTCAGCCAACGCTGACGCGCCTGTCATCTAATCATGACATTATTTTTTATCTTGGATTCCCCAGGACGCAGATCTCACGCTTATCACTCCGCGTTTATCGCCTGCCTCTCACTAGAAAGCTCCCTTAAGTGGGCGACTGGCTCTTTAATTATAGAACTCTTCGTCTTGTTTACGTCGAAATTTCAGCCTATGATAATCAACACAATTTTTTGATTGCAAATATGATACACTGATGTTAAATTCTTCGCTTGCATGGTAATTGATGAAACAGATGTGTGCGTTTTTCGTGAATTTAAGGTCATTATCTGAGTAGTAAGAATTGCTTTTTCGTTCTAAGGGACTATTGTACCTATGAATAAAAAATGTCCACGCCAAAAATGGCCACCTTTGATGGGGTTGGGTTAACGGGAAAATAGAAGATTTCTTAATTTTTTTTTTGGGTCACCTTTCACTCAATAATGGGAAATTAGGTGCCCAGAAGTAGTATTTTTAATAGCGAAAAATGCATTACTTATTTGCATTTATGTTCAAAAACACTAATGGTTGTGTTTTTGGGCGCTTGATTTTCTTGTTCCTGTGCTGCTTTTAGTCTTGCTTAAAAGCTTAGTTTTTTGAAGCATACAGTTTTACGTTAGTATGTAAGGAAATCTATTTTTCTTGGATACGATCTGGTGATCAAGACTGACTGGACCTGCAGTAATGGATGATCATCTTGATTTCAACAGCAAGTCGAGCACTGCAGTGCTCAACGAAGTCGCTCGTAAGAATTGCTGCCGCTTTCTCCAGTTTAATTTAGCGGTCGAATGAACAATTATTTCAGCCTTTTATGGTATTATACGAATGTTAATTGAAACATATTGTAACTTGCGTTCATCTGCCGGGGAAGTTAGACTGGGCCATGTAAGCAAGACCCTTCTTTGCTGCAGGTCTGTCCCAAATACAGTAATTCGCTACGCTCTTTTCATTGATTTCCTCGCGCCAAGCGAAGTGAGTCTCTGAAGTAATTTGTTTTGATTTTAAATTCAATATAAAGAAGTTCTTCTGCTGGTAAACTTGATTTTAATTCTTCAGCCCTTAGTTTTGCATTTAATGAATGTATTTGTACGAACTTAACTCATTACGATTTATATACGAGTGAGTGACGGCAGTCAGTATATAATTTTGTTTAAGGAGGTCAATAATTTCTAGGTTTCTGTGTTAATTTTAATCGCATTTTGTGATCAGTTTTTGATACTTATAGTAATTGTATATCTTGTTCATTAGCGCATTATGCATTTGTTTCCTCACTTTTTCCAAAATTCATTCGTCTTCTTGTTTATTATTGAATTTCATGTCGTACGGTGGTATTCAAGAAGATATCTTATATTCGTTCCGTCCTTGTTTCAATGGCGAACAGTTTTATGGTGTTTTACTATTTTGTTCTCGAGGGTGTCAACGCACAATCACTCCTTTCTTCTTTGACGTGTGGCCATGAACTTGTTTTCTCAGGCGCCCATTTTGGTGGTAAAAAGTTGTTCATGTGCGCGAGTTCTCGCGTAATCTTGTTTATAACGCATATTGGGGCTCATTGCTCAGCGCGATAGTGTATGATTCCCTCCAAACAATCAGTCCAAATCTCCCCTTTTGATGACCGTTTATCTATCAATGACTTTTCACTGTGTTGTCAAGGACTGGCCCTGGGTTCTGGGACCTCGAGCATCCCTGAAACACGAGCTCCTGGCCCTCAAAAACTTCATTCCAGTTCAACTTTGTTGCCTTTGCTGCGAAAATTCTCATAGATGTTCGTGGATCACACTTTGCTACATGGAGTTATTCGAGACAATTAAGTTAAGACATTGGATTTACATTTCAAGGCTTAAGTTCGGCGATCTACTGAAATGCT
>JACJUY010000946.1:82853-129147 GCA_014220935.1 Platorchestia sp. MABIK
CTTCCTCTCTTTGGATCGCCTTTGTAGCGGATAGGGAGGCTTAAACTAACTAATAATCTAATCTGGTGCGTGCCTCCCTGACGTTTTTTTTCGTTTTTAGACTATGCCATACACTCTCAATCCTTTGAGTGTGTGCACCTGTTGCAGGGTCTACCAAGTTTTCACCATGATTAACAGTGAGGTGTTTGAAATTTTACCCTTGGTTAGGTTAGTAACACTTAATGAACAATTTCTCCCTAAAATGGTTATCATTTTCGTGTTTTTTACACCAAAATACATAATTTGAGGAAAGAAAAACTCAAAATTCGAGACCCCGAAACCGAAAAGATCTGCAAATACACAACCAACTATAAGATTGTTCGTGAATTTTTCTAACATCTTAAAATAGAAGAAAAATGCAAGATTCGTAATATACGGCGATTTACATGCTGAATTGAAATGGAAGTTTCAGCTACTTCTATTTTAAATTTACCAAAACTTTAAAATGCGCCTTCAACTTCATTTATTTGGTTTGATTTTTGTTAGCCTGTCACATACGTTAAGAAATGAAAATTGGGTCAAACTATATAAATTTTAGTTGTAAAAGTATAATAATTTTATATCGCTACTGTGTTTTTACTGTGTTTAACTATTCATGCTACATAGCTTTCACTCACTGACCGTAGGTGACTCATCGGGAGTTAAAAGTAGTAAATTCAATTAGCGGGTCTGATTAAACGCTGTAATTCAACAGTTAGCTAACTAATTTACTAGGTATGAATAGGCTCTTTATTTGATCACTAGCGTGCACAGGCCGCCAAAAATGACGGGATTCAATACCTTTCTTGAACAATTTTTCCAGACGTGGATGACTAACAAATATATTTCTCATAACAGTTCCCATGATAAAAATTATTATTGTACTTGCGCACTGGTGAAACTCGTATCACAGATACGGTCATTATGGCTACATTTATGAGCGTGACAGAGAAATGGAAGCGGACTCCAAACAAACCAAGGGTATTTTTAGGGAGTAGCAGGACCCGTGGAAATTCTATGAACAATGTCATCGTTAAGCTAGGTGGACCCGTGAAAAAATTCCGCCAACATTACTCAACCCTTCCTGTCCTGTCCTAACCTATTCTAACCGAAGCTATCCTGATAAAATATCAAACATATCAATGCATGTAAGGGCCATCTTTCAATGTTACACTGAGAAATTCGGTATCCATGATACCGCACACTCAGATATCCTATGTTTCTTAAGAAGCGGGCACCAAACAAATACAAAAATAAACACACAACGGGTATTATTAGGTTAGATACTTTTACTTTCACGATTTATGACCTTCATTTTCATGATAAAATACGTATTATTGAAAAGTATCGGCCGAATTTTGCCGATACCGATACCAGTAAAAATGACCTATACTACCGATACCGATACATCGGTACATCACTACTTGTATTTCTCTTTACCTGAGCATTGCGTTTGCGTTAACCTGTTTTCGGTCACGTTTTCAGGACTACGTTTTAGAAACGAATCATGAGAATTTACATTTTTCCTGCTTTGGACCTAATTTTGATCTGGACTAGAAATAAGACATCGGCTGTTCGCGTATAAGTATCAATAAAATGATCTGGCTATGGCTACCTGACGGCTTTTTGTAAGAAATTGAAGCAAATTTTTGCGTTGGATAAGTTTTTCTCATTCCAGATGTTTTCGCATTTTAATTTCAAAATTGCTCCTAATTTCGTATGGTTTTTATTTTGAGAAGTTATAGAGACCTTGATATTTGTCTTTAATCGTCAAGTTTTGGCGAGTAATATAATTTGGGGCATGCTCGATTTTTGCGCAGCAGAATGTGTGGTTCATTCCATGTTTTTTAGTTGAATGCCTCTTTAGTACATCTTGTGTAGTATGTGTTGATACCATACAAGATTTTCCTCTATGTAGTATCAGTGCTGCGAGTGCTGTTTACTTCTTGCTCTCAAGTCTCTCATTGATGAGCTTTTGCCGTTGTTTGAGCGCCAGTATATCGCAGACTTCGGTATAAAAACCAATTCAATTCGTTACGTACTTGCACTATTCAAGTTTTCCACCCTATATTAATTTGTTGTACATCTCCACATGAGGCCCCTCAGGGGGATACAACTGTAGTATCTATGGGAATCGGCACTCTCATGTGGAAAATGGGAGGTCCCGAGCTACGAGTTAGGTAGGCCTTCTATTCTTAATTAAAGGTTTCTTGTCATGTTAAAGACCATCTTTTCTCGATTCCCTGCTGTATTGTTTTACAGCACCTCTGACTTTCTTCTTCAACTTTTATCTTGTTTCCTAACCTTCCTTCTCAACTCACTGTTTCTTCGCGCTGGGGATCCTGTTCGGGAGCATACATTGTGCGTAGATTCCGCGTTCCCTCAATTCCGTTCTAAATGGTACCTTCATCGTTTCTCTCATTGAACATCTTTTTTGTGTTAAGGGATGCTGAAAATAACTTATAAGCAATCTCCATTTGGTCTAAGCATGATAGTTGCTGACTTTTACTTTTTACAACTTTAAGCATACGCCTGAAGGGGAGTGAGAGAAAGCAGCAAGTTCGTTTTCATGCAACTGTCCGGTCTTAGGCTCGTGCGCAGTCGCGCGTCACAGTGTAACTTACTACGAATATTTAATGCAATGCATTTTGCTCTAATCTTTTGTGTGAGCGCGTCTTTTTATAATACTAAGGCAATATTTCGATTCAGTTTATGCCGCACCTGAGCATTGGATTTCCTAAAGGGATTGTTTTAATCTCAAGTAACTTGGATTTGCTTATCGATGAATGTCTAGCTCTCCTAGATTATTGATGACTAATTTTGTCTCTTTTGAAGTGACGTTGGTCTAGGATTTGAAGTTAGTTATCAGGTTCACCCTAAACTTGTTCAACGTTCAAGAGGAAATTGTTTTATTTTTGCTTAGCAGAGAGTATTTTGATAAAAAATCAAGAAACTTCGGCAACTTCTGTTTCAGCCGTGCGGTAATGAAAAAGTTCTATACATGGAAGCCTCCCTCATTTTTGTTCTGTGATGACAAATTTTTCTACTGGTCGTCTCCTGCCTGCCTCAAGAACGAGGAAGTTAACTTCACCGGCGAGGTGGAACGGTGATTGTGAACTACGGAGACGCAGTTAAATATCAATCGATTGTACTCGAGGCGATTGCCTGCCATTCAGTCCTGAGGCGGTTTGCGATGGTAATTTTGTGACTGCTGGCGTTGCGCTGACTTTTGTGCTGTATTTAGTTTCCCTTTCATTTCTAAAGCGACTTGGAACTGGCGGTAAAGCTGCTGGTGTTGATAGCGGTCAACGAGGAAGCGTTCCTCCAGCGAAGAGAGATTTTTTCGTGGAGGAGGACAAATTGCCAATAGGAGGCATAATTAAAATTCGTGAAAAAACTCATAATACACTAAATTGAATTAAAAAAAACAGTTAGATGCCAGTGAAGTCAGCTGCGAAAGAAGAGGCCGGCGCTTGGGTAGGTATCTGCTTTCGAAGCGTTCCACCTGAAATGCTATACTCTCGAGCCTTCCTTCCGCTAGTTGGTTAGCGCTTGCAGTGTCAACAAGAAGAATACCGTCTTTGTGTTCAGCTTGCAAACCTTTCGTCGCAAGTGAACAACATAAAATGCTCCTTATTTATACCTTCTTGTTGTTTTCATATTGATGACATCTTCACCCCCTCAGGAGGATACAACTATTGTCTCTAGGAATTAGCGCTCCCAGGGAAAAAAAGTGACGACCCGAGCTGAGAGTTAGGCAGGCCTTCTTTTTGTTGAAATAAAATATTTTTTGCTATGTTAAGGACCACCTTTTTCAGTTCTCTGCTGTCCTGTTTTTCAGCACCTACTACTTTCTTCTTCAACTTTTATCTTGTTTCATGAACTTCTTTCCCAACTTAATGTTTCTATGCCCCTTCTGCATAGGTTCCGCCTTCCCTAATATCCATACTAAATGGTGCCTTCCTCCTTCCTCTCTTCGATACGCTTTTTTTTGTTGCGGTTAGGGAGGCTTAAACTAACCTATAATCTAATCTGGTGACCTCTGCTGCTACTCAATTTATTATAATTTACAATTACCAATTTTTTAAAGAGCTGTCATACTTGTTCCATTTTTCCGTGACACGCTTTCTTTTGGAAATATGAATATGTGCAGGAGTACTCATTTATATTCTGATTCTGATTTATGTGTATCTCCTCAGAAGGACACGACTATTGGATCTATGAAATTATTCCTCTCCAGTGGAGGACATGAGGTTTCAAGTTGAGGATTGGGTGGGCCTTCTTTTTGTCAAAGTAGAATTGATTTTTCGTATTGTGAAGGACCACCTTTTTTCGAAGACCTGTTGTCCTGTTTTTCAGCACTTCTGGTTTTCCTCCATCAAGTTTCATCTTGTTCCAAAAACTTCCTTCCTCACCTACTGCTTCCATACCCTGGGGATCTTTTGCAGGGACACATCTTGGGCATAAATTATGCGTTCCTTTAACTCTTAACTCCATGCTAAATAGTGCCTTCTTCTTCCCTCTCTTTGGGAGAATTTTGCTGTGGTTAAAGGAAGTTAAAACTATCTTATAATCTGATCTAATTCCGTTGAAATAGAATAGTTTTTTGGCGGAAATTTTTTACTTTACCACTGATTTTTTAAAACATTACTTACTACAGTCTTTATCAACTTTTGTTTGGTTTCTTAAGCTTACATTCTAATTCACTGTTTCTAAGCGCAAGGGATCTTGTATAGGAACACATTTTGTACTTACATTCCTCCGTTTCTTTAGCTCTATACAAAATGATCCCGTATTCTTTTTAGCACGGTTTTGTTGTGGTTAGGGAGGCTCAAACTAACTTATTATCTAATCTAATCGACGAATGGCTTGCGTAGCACACGCTGAATGCAATTGTGGTGACAGAGTTGACTGTGTCGGGACGTTTGCTTGTCAACGATGACGAAGTGCAGTCGCTAATGCTGAGTCAGTTGATACGCTTTGGTTGCTTTTGGTACATACAAGTACAAAGTATGAACCTTTAGTTTGATGTATCTGTGAAATTGTGGAATAATCGTAGTTTTAACGCTAGTTCGACGCAGTTTGATTAATGTTTGTGCGTGTGAGAAATTGAACCTGTAAAAGGATTCTTCTATGACTATCTGTGAAGAGTATGCGAATTTTCACACTGTTATTTTATGCAGTACTGTTGCATGCATATGTGTATGCCTTGGGATGGATTGGGATAAATTATGGTCGTAGATGTTAAAAATATTAAATTCGGAATCTTTAAAACGAGCTCAGATATCCATTATGTATCAACCGTTTATACAATATCACAGCCATGTTTGGCATCAATAAATGTGGTGTTTTGATGAACGGATCCATGTAATTCCATAATGAAACTCGGTGCCAGTGCACGTGGATATGAGCGGCAGCTGCTGTACGCACGACGAGCACGCGTGTCCGGGCGGGTGTGCCCCGGTGTGACGGTTGTATCATTTCCGCAGTACCGACAGGCCTCGTCTTGGCGAGACACACCTGCCTGGGGGAGCCTGGTGGTAGGAGGAAGGCGAGTTTGAATGATGTGCCGCTTCTGGCGGCTGCTCAGCTGGTGTCTTCGTAGTGACTGTTTAATGGGGGCTGTTTGATAATGGTTTTTGGGTTGTTTGTAATCATTTCAATAGTATCGGTTTCAGTGTGTTTAGACTTACTTCATGGCATCTGGTATTGCTAGTTGGAGAATTTAAATTACTTTCATTGTCCTGGGTTCTCTTACATGTTACAAAATTATGTGAAGTGTTTCCTTCGGAAAAAACTTCTGTGAAGCATCTGTGGCGTTGACTCTTCTTAATTAACGGAGCATGACCTATTTATCCCTCACCAGCATTCGGTAATTTTACTTGGTGCTTCATACCATCACCTGGAACAGGAGGACTCAGTCCTGAGGATTGCTTCTCAGTGTATTTAGGATACAGTGGAAAGTTTGTTAGTAGAACTAGATGTGTAGTCCCAAGCGAATGGTTAGGTAGGCTTTTTTTTACAATAAAACAGCTTTTTTGTTTTGTAACGGACTGTTTTTTCGGTTCACTGCTGTCCTTTTTTCAGCACTTGCTAATTTTTCTTCAACTTTTTTCAGTTGTATAAATTTCTTTCGATCTTGCTGTTCCTACGGGCGGTGTCGGGGACACAGCTCGTGCGTAGATTCCCTCTTTTCTTCTATTGTTAGTGGTACTTTCCTCCTTTTTCTATCGGAACGCCTGTACATATTGTGGTTAAGGAGGCGTAAACTCATTTAATCTTGTATAAGGGACTATCGATTTTGAACCTAAGTTATTGAGTGAAATAAAATTGTCTACGTTGGTTCATTGGTTTGGAATGGTAATATGAAGTACACTTGTAGCTCAATTTCAGATGAGTTTATTTCCTACTGATATATTTTTTGGTATTTGTATTAATTCAAGCAAGAGGACTACTCGCTCATATTCCTGTATGTAGGTAAATGTTATTCCTTTTAAGGTTTAAAGTACTTATTACAGTCTTGCTATCTACACTCATTCAAGCTATCGCTAGTTAATTATTAAGATAATAAAGATACGGAGAGAGATAAGACGTTAATTAAACGTCTGTTTAATTTAACGTTGTATCAGAGTTCGTTAGGGAGGAAAAAATTTCTCATTGAATGTCTCAGGGATAAGTTCGACTTGGAACTTCCGATGTGAGGGCGAATGAGCCGCGACTGACAGGACACATGCATCTCGCTCGTAGGTTTAAGAATATTTGAAGTTTTATAGGCGTTACTAATACAACTCAAAGTCTTCGATAGTTGATTTTCTGTGATATTGAAAGTTGTTATTTTCAAGTAAATATTTTGCACGAGAAATACAATTCCCAAATTTTGACGCTTTATCGTAGGTAGAGTATCACTTACACTCTCAATTAAGAGTATCGCTGCTTTTAGCAGCACCCGTATTCGTGCAACCGGTGTGTCGTCGAGCCAGGTGACAGACAGAGAAAGAGGCGTGCGCGATGAGGAAGTGGTTTTAGTACGTCCGAAAGTAGGCTGTCGAAGTGGAAGGAAAAGCCGCAAGTGCCGTTGCCATGCTCGCTTTCTTAATTCGCGTTCTTACGTAAGCAGTCTGAACCAGGGTGTCAGTGACGTGCCTTTTGTGTGTGATGAGCGTCATTGCGTGACTTGTTCGCTCATTTTGAAGAAAGTTTCGCTGTGTGTGTGTGTATCTCGCACGTTTCTTCGGACCCGTACAAATAACTTCCTGATCTGTTTTACTATCGTTTTAATGTGTGCCGGTTACTAGTTTCCTCTTAAAGTGTTTATCAACAACGCGTTTATCGCACTCGTAATAAAAGAGTAAAAATTATTCCCTGAAGTCAAGAGCTCTCCTGTTAAAAATATCACCAACCTAAAGACTGTAAAGACTGACCTAAGTTTCGAAGACAAATCTTGTAATTTAAAAGAAATTAATTGCCCAGCCACTTTGATTACGGACTACATATTCAGTCATTTAAAATTATCAATGTTTTGCAACGCTTTCCTGTCTTATCTTAGTTACTGAGGCGACTTAGTAGCGCGCGTCATGATGGCCTGCCAATATTCATAATTAAAAACCGTACAATAAATTTGCGTCACGAATCCAATCACGAAAAAGCATTTGTTTTCTATTTTATGAGAATTCATGAATTATGAGTCACGAATAAGATAAACCGTGATCGAATTTATTGACGGCCGGTTGTTGCAGCGCTTGTGCATTAGCGCGCAAACAAGCATGGCCGTTATGAAATGCGCTGCCTCTCAGCCGGCTCTTGTGAGTAGAAAGCAGAAATCGATTGTTTGGTGGAGGAAAGCGAGGATATTGCGAATCATTATGTAAACAAAAAATCAGTATAAAAAAATGAGATACTTAACGAGAAGCTATTGTGTCCGATGCCGGATACAGGTGATGTGACGGAAAGACGTGATGCAATAATCTCAGGGGCTGAGAGGTTCATTTATAACTCGTGTGTAACTTCGTGACGCCGTTGCGGCTTTCACAGGACGTGAATGTTCAGACTTCGCATTGTTGTTTACGTGAGCTTTGCAGCCGCTCTTTCGAGGTGTCATCATTACGTGCGAGCTGAGAGTTGAGATAACATTTGTCTCGCTTGAACTTCTTAACGTTTCGTTCTAGATCTGTGAATGGAGTGTGTAATGTTGAACCGTGTTTCAGGTAAGCTGAAAAATTTCCATTCCGCTGTTCAATTCTAGTCCTGAAATTGTACGGATTGGATTTCTATGTTGGAGCTACAGCCAAAGAAATTTACCTCAAATTTCAATTTCAATCTCGAAATTTAAGCTGTGGCTTAAATTTTGTCCTGAGGCTTTGTCCGATGCTGTATATAAACTCAAGGCTTGTAATAAATCCTTGTAATCCTTTTAATTGTTGAATTTGTTCAAAATAGACATGCTTTTCAAATTTTTTATTATGAGAAGAACTATTGTTCCTTTGCCGGATTAAACGGTCCATCATGAGGCAAAATTTTCTGTTTTTCCAATTAAATAAGAGACCAAAAGATAAAGTCCCCCACACAGTATATCTGAAA
Organism: Platorchestia sp. MABIK; assembly: GCA_014220935.1. Lineage (NCBI taxonomy): Eukaryota > Metazoa > Arthropoda > Malacostraca > Amphipoda > Talitridae > Platorchestia > Platorchestia sp. MABIK. The sequence continues at coordinate 91,449 of JACJUY010000946.1, forward strand.
TATCATCGATGTACTTCCAGCCCTCATACACATTGCCCTTTTGACGGACTTCTTTTTCTAGCGTTCATTCTTTAGTATAGTGGCGCGAACAACACGCGTTGGTATGACATTTGCCGTGCAAGAATGACATTTTTACGGACCGCTTGCTGTCCGTGTTACCTTGGGTTCGTCCGCGCCCGCCTAATTGGAGACATTGGGTTCCTTCCGCTCGTACAAATGTTGATGCCGATTTACGAGTGCTGAGGCGCGCACCTCTTCAAGTACGCTAATGTTACGACTATTATCCTGTGTGGAGGCAATTTTGTATTCAGAATGAGTTACTATTGATGGACTTGGTAGTCATTATAATCATTTATGTTTCAGAAATTCATTCTTTGTTGAAAGCTTCGTTAGAAAGTAGCTGTTCGAGTTTCTATCATCTTCGTCTTTTTTTTTATCGGTATTCAACATGACGCGATCTGATATCGTAATAAGAGACTTGTAAAAGTTGTCTGTTTCCAACAGCTATTGTTCCTTCTGAAAGCTGCAGGTCTTCGAAACGGCTAAACTTTCCTGAGTCAATTTACTTTAATTTCTTGCGTTAGGAAGTATTTTCTATTAGAGTCACCGGCTCGAGAGCCGATCTCTGAGGCCTGCATGTTTCCCTCAATGAGTAGATTTCTCCTCTGTACTTCTCATGCTTTCAACCCACGCTCTTGAATACGAACAATGACCATGCAAACCCATCGCAGTTGCGTTGTGGGAAGACGCTTTCCTCATTTCTCCATTGGCGTTTATCGAGTGGGGTCGGCAGAATCAGAATTTTGGATGTTCGGCGGGAGGCTGCCATCGGAGCTGACGGCACCTTGTCCGATGCAATTTTCCTGTCTAGTCAAATATCCTCGTTTGGATGCTCCTGCCAAAACGTTTCTGATTGGGTGGGAGTGGCCGTAACAGGGGGAAAGGATGTCGAATAAACTTTTTGAAAAAAATCTCGTGGAAGCTATGTAAAAAAAATGTTTTTCAAAGTATTGGGCTGAAGTTTTAACACGCTCAACGCGTTTCCGCGGTTGTTAACGGTTGGGTTGGGTTGGTTTGGTTAGGTTGTAAGTAGCTAAATTTGGAAATAAACTTTATTGCTCGAAAAATTTTTATCCTTCCTAAAAAATATGGAAAATGTAATTGCACGACAACTTTACAATCGTATGATAAGTTATTTTTAAAAAATTTCGCGAAACATGAAATGCCATTCATTTATACCCGTACGTGAATGAGCAATTTACCCAGTGGTACACCTATGGCCCAGGACGCGGGGGAACATATCAAGATGACAAGGTTAAAATTTGTTTTGAAAATTGTTACAGTTTCTTGCGTTGTGTGAGTTACAGCGTTCAACATTTTGAAGTACTCCTCGTTTTCCACTCGGCATGAGTTAGTATTCTAACGTGCTATTGAAAATTTCTTCCTTCCTTTCCAAAGTTTTTGCCTATTGTAGTGTTCTTAACATTCAGCATTTTTAGCATTTGGAATAACTTGTAACATCTTGATGTCGTGAGCTCCCTTGTGCGTTCCATTAGTGCTTGGTCGACCCTCGAATTGATCATATAATCATTTGATGCCTACCTTAAATTATGCTGATAAAATTTGTGTCAGTCTTGAATTTATCAATCGCATTATTGTAATAACTAGGACTAGTGTTTATCCTGGAAACTTGAGATCCGCATATAATGTATAACTCGTGGGCTTGGTGTACGTGTTATGGGAGAAGCGGATAGGCGGGCAGTATGTTTAGATACAGCTGGGAGCTCTGCGGCTATACGGCACGTAGGTCTCCGTTATCGCAACGCTTTCTGCACACCGTCGACGACGGCGATCTTCCCGAGATTGCGCTCTGCTTCCGAACAAAGTCTCGTGAGGCGCACGTGCGGCGCGATTGAGCCAGTTCTGCAAGCTTCCTGCCTACACACCATTCTTGCAAAAGTTGTGATCGCGACCAGAGGCGTCACTGGTTGGTGCCTTTTCTCGGCCGACCGACTGCTGCGTCTTTCTTTCAAGGTCTCGTCCTGCCATCTTTTCTCAGAAATTTTCCGTTTTCTTCAATGCGCTTTGCAGTTTCTAACTTTCATAGTGTTCGGTTTGCTCATGGCAATTTTGGTAAAGATTTTTTCATTACTCGTCATGCTACTGTAGTTTCAGAACATAGTGCTCACACTTGAGCGTTGCTGATCGTCGTTGAAATATTTGTTAATAATACCCTCATTTTTACTGCAGTGAGATTTTATTACTACCATCTAGTTTACTTATTTTTTGTTCATTTTCCTATGCCCTCGGTTCGAGTATTGTTCACTTGACGTCAGTGCCTGAAAATATTTTAATTTTATGTTCAGTGTAAAGTATATTTGAAGAACTACTTCAATTTCACTCGCGCTACTTGCCAAAAGTGAATTTTGAACTATTTTTATTTTATTTTTTACATTAGACCCATCATTTTCACGTTCGTCCTATGGTGTCGATTGCCACTTCAGCAAGGTGAATATTTTTGCCTAGAACAGTTGATGCTTGGGACGGGAATTGCGTACAATATACAAACGAGAGGAAGGACATCGTCTACTAAGGCTGCTTGTGGGCTACCATTCCGCTACTGTTCTGGTGAAGCATCCACTCTTTGTAGAGGGCGAATTGTAATCTGGTGTTCGAGGACGTTTGTGAATTGACTTATGGGATCACTCGTGTTTAGGAACTTCTGTAAACTGGCGGAGTACCTATACTTCGTTCAAGGTTAATTCTAGAACAATGTTCATCGGCATGTGTGAACCAGTTCATGGGATCACCGATATTTGAAAACATTAGCTGCATTGGTGTACAGGTCAGAAGCAAGTACTTGAAATTTCTGAACTTTGTGAGTTCACTGTAACGAGAGGTCACGGAACTGCCTACTGCCTATTCCAGCAAGGGCACCAAGTTTCTACACGAAGTCACGTGCCGACTGGTATACGAGGTCACGGACATTGGAGGTCAACGAACTGCTTGCTGCCACATTTCCCCTTGGCACAGGCACGTCTCCCCCAACCGGCTCAGCTTGGCGCCGCCGCTGCAGCGCTCGCTGTGTCCCGCGCGCTCTACCCGCTGCACTTCATCGTGCAGGGCTGCCAAATTAGCCTTATTCTGGGGTACGCTTTTGAAACTTAATTTTTTTCGCATGAAATTTAAACAATTTTACGGGAAGTGGGCAAAAGATAGATTGAGCTCTGTTTTTTTTCTGGCTAAATTTTTTAGGTTCATTATTTTTTTGAATTAAGTTTGAGAATGTTGGGTGAAAATGCGTTATCTGCTAAGGAACCAAGCGTCTACGCGCTGCTGTTCTTGTTTTGTCATCCCGTTTCCCTCAGTCGCCCTTGTTCTGTTTTCGTTCGGCCTTGTCTTTTTGTGTCACTTCTCGTCCGTTCTAGTTTTATTCTCGCGTGTTCTTACTCATCTTTTTTCCCCATTTAAATTTGCGCTGCATTTTTCCTGAATGATTAGTGAAATTACACGCTTTTGTTTACTGCAGGAACCCATTTTCACGTTGCTTGCCATTTGTTCTTTTTTTATTTAATCTGCACTAATACTTGGTCTGCGCATATCTTCTTTTTCATTTCCTTTTATCTTAACAGTTGGGCTACTTTTTCATTCATCTTCCGTTGTAAATTCTGCTGTTCGCAATTTTTCTGCTGCATCTAATACTTTTTTTCTGTTCGCTGTTAATAACTTCAAAATCGTATAACGAAAGTCAGTTCTAACGTTGTGTACATCAGTGAACAACTCAATAGAGATTTATCGTTACTTATTTTTCAATATTTTGATGAACATTTTAAAAGGTTGTTTGCAGTCTTCTATTTATTGACACTTGATAAATTCGTAACGCTCAGCCCTTCTTTAGCCTACCAACATTCGTTCGTACACAAGGCGTGGCATGCATGTGTGCGCCGTATTTCGCATTGCTGGGAGCACATGCTGCGGTTGTCTACTAGCGCGGTTGGCATGCGTGTGAGGAGCGCGCGTGCCCAGCGACGCGGTGTCAACAACAACATTGCGGTCGCCCGCTCCTCGTCACGGCTAATTTAGGAGCTTCGCTCCCGCTCCTTTGAGCCAACACCTTCCCTCATTTCACCGCAACCGTGACTTCTTGCAATCCACTCTTCGGTGGTTTCGAAGCCTTGTTCCAGTTCTATGGGCTCCAAGCCTGTTTCTAGGTCCACGAAATCCGTAGCTTGAATACCTCTGGTTTCAAAGCCTGCTTCCAGTTCTGCTTACTGAATGGGATTCTATTTTTTTGGACTTCCGAGTTTTTATATTTGTTCAGTCAATTACTACAATTTGTTTACATTATTTGTGCGTTTTCTAACTTGTTTCATTTGGGTTTGCTTGTGTGATTTGTACACGTGCCTGTCTTATGATGCTAGTATCAAACTTCATAGTTTATGCTTATTTTCGTTATGGACGTTTTCTTGCATTGGGCTTTTCTAAGGTTGTGGTCTGAAGAGGACAGTCTTGCGGGACATTTGAAGATAGAACATTTATCGGGATGTGTGGGAACTATAGAGCATCTTTGAGGTGTGTTCGCTTTACAATGTCTCGTTAATTAGCATATCTTTAGTTACTAGCGTTCTTTATCGGTTACCATAGCTAAGCACTGCAAAACCAGTAGTACTTGATACAAGAGGTTGTTGTGTGTTTGGTTCTGTAGGTCTATTAAGAAACTCGACCTTTGTTCGAGTGAACTTAAAACAAGTGTAATCTGCATTGGTTTCTGGTAGAATGTATACCTCTTGGACTCAAGTCACATTTTGTGTAGAAGATATTTGGATTAAGTGCGATTTGAAGGATGAAAAATTATCTTGTGTTGAATAAGGAATAATTCATCTCGTATACATCATGTATTGATTCTATGCAAGATATTATTGAGTTGCTATTATCCGGTATGAGGTAGTGCTTTATCAAAACTGATTTCACTGCATGTTAATTCATTAGAGAGTAAGAAAACTGAATGAGAAAGTGTTCAGTTATGAAAAACTTATTTCTTAAAAAGGTGGAATAAAGTTTCGGTTTGGATCTATGGATTTCTGGCAGGGAGACAGCGGGTGACAACTCACGTGCCGCCTTTCTAAATAAGCTCTCTAGAGCTTCTATTCCCACGTGCAGCCTGGCAGTAGTTCTCACAAGCTGTCCTGGTATTCTCACTTATTCTTTGCAAATTTTTACCTGTGGCTTCGCGTAGCGCTTCAAGTGAGGGCTTCACGGACGCCAGGGTAGTTTAATTTAGTTTTCAATTTAATTGTTCTGAATTGCCTAAATTGTTTTATTTAGTGAAATGTGCGGCGTGTTAAGTATAACCATGTACAGAGTAGAATATTAGTATCTTGTGAAATAGATTTCAGTTATACGTGCGACACACCTCAGGGGGATACAACTATTGTATCTATGAGAATTAGCGCTCCCGAGGGGAAATGTGTGAGGGCCCGAGCTGAGAGTTAGGCAGGCCTTCTTTTTGGTGAAATAAAACATTTTTTGCCATGTTAAGGACTACCTTTTTCGGTTCACTGCTCTCCTGTTTTTCAGCACCTACTGCTTTCTTCTTCGATTTTTATCTTGTTTCATGAACTTCTATCCCAACTTGCTGTTTCTATGCCTCTTCTGCATAGATTCCGCATTCTCTTATCTCCATACTAAATTGTGCCTTCCTCCTTTCTTTCTTTGATACGCTCTTTTTTGTAGCGGTTAGAGAGGCTTACACTAACCTATAATCGAATAATCTAATCTTTTACGCGTGACATTGTGTGAAATGATCTTTATTGGTCGGGGCGCTGGGCTTGATCAAAAAACTTCTAATGGATATTAGCGCTCCCAGGGGGAAAATGCCAACCCTCGAGCTGAGAGTTAGATAGGATTTCTTTTTGTTAAAAGAAAATGTTTTTGGTTTGTTTAGGATCACTTTTCCGGTTTATTACTGTTCTGCCACACCTTGTACATAGATTCAGTTTTCTTTTCACGTCGTACTGAAGGGTGCCTTCATCTTTCCTATTTTAGAACGTATTTGTTGTGTTAAGGGGGGCTAAAACTAACTTATAATTATTAAATCGAAAGTTTCCCTGTCCTTCTGAAATAATTATTTTATCGTGATTGTTGTTTTCCTATGCGTCTTTATGGGTATTTCAGAGCATGATATTAAATTCATTTACTTATTTTGAGGTTACTGAATCCGTATCCGGAATTCAAGTCTGTTTTCTGCATCACTTTAGTGGGTAGATAAGATCATTCGAGGTTTAGGCCTCCTTAACCACAACGATTTTCCCATGAGAGGATCACTTGACAAAGAAAAAGTTTGCAAATGTAGGGTATGCTGCCGACTCCTAACGCTAAGCGTTCGATAAGTTTGGCTTCATGTTTTCTGATTTAATTTTGGTATTACGGTACTTGATCGTCAACACCTATTTTAAGCCCACAACTTTCCTCGTTCCTACGGACGCGCACATCAGAGTGATGGTTTTTCTATCAATTCTCTTGGAATGCGTGAACTCCCTTGACATCAACTCGGTGGGTTTTGAAAAAAAGTACCGAGCTTGTAGCGCGCCGTTGAGCGTGTTTCCTTGAACTGAAATGCCAGCTTTCTTATACATAGATTTGAAGGAACCTCATTAGCGGTCTCCATTCAAGTGTGGTTAAAAACAGGGTAGACCAAGAACGCAAAATGGGAGATGGGGCTCCCGAACTGCCGCTTTCGACGAGGGAAATTTTTGCACCGTGTGGGACAGACCTGGCCACTAAAGCATGCGGATGTGTGAGCCGTGTTCGTAGATGGTTTTATGAGCTATTTTTATGCTGAAAGTTGGATATGGATGTCATTTACGCTCTGTGGACCGAGGCAATACTGATCCGGTCTCTGTTTCAAGCTCGGCGATAACTCAAATTAACTTTCGTATCATGTACTGTAATGAGTAAACAGTTACAGGTTTTCATCGTAGCAAGATACCCTTAGTTAAAGACAATACCGATCATTCTAGAACGTCTTCGTTTATGCTAATTTACCCATGTTTAGTGTGGCGTTTCACAGGAAATAACTAAACGTTCAAGGTTGGTGGTTGCTAGTCTCGAAGTTTTGTGCGTTTTCTAGATGGGTCTTTGATTGATTGAATTTGGTCCATTTTATTTAGAAAATTGTGTTATAATGATGCATGGGGAGTCGGACCTTGTGTGCTATTAGCTGAATGGTATTTTCAAACGATGCACCGAATGTACTCGTACGGCTGTCTGCATGCTACTCGATCACACGATTGACTGAGTGCCACTCGCACTACCTTCCATTCATGCTATAGACCAAATGTCATATTCACGATGCATCGAAAATTATATTCACGATGCACTAAATATCATAGGATGAACTGGATAATATCGTCACGCACGTGCGGTAAATACATGCACATGACGTTCACGTGTCCGCAAGGGGTTGCCCACTTTAGCGGTGCGAGTCTGTTTCATGTTGCTCAAGTGGCGCTATCTTGCAATGGCTGAGGGACGCATTCTTCATACTTACGCTGCATCCTGCTCTTGTTTCGTTGCAGCGGGTCTACGCTCTGTGTGGTAACATGCGTGTTGAGCACTTTGCCAGCAGTGTTTCATCCGTATGTTCGCGTATTGTGAGTTTTCAAGTTCATTCGTTTCATTCTGTTAAAGTGAGAGAACATTCGATTGGAAGATGTTCATTCAATTGAGTTCAAATTTCTCCGTTAAATAGTGTATGAACTCAGGGGTTCTTGGTAAAACTGAATTCATTCACTCAAGAGTGGAGTCACGTCACAGAGGGTCATCTTTAATGCAGCCTCAAGTGTGTTTGTCTCGTTAAACTGAAACAAGTTCTCTAGATGCCATCCTGAACCGTCTCCCAGTGGATGAGTCCTTACAATTCTATAACTGTCGAAATTTTTCCATCTTAAAGTAACTTGTGTGCTTTTACAAGTACACAATTAATTTTATATGTGCAAGTACATACATTGTGGTAAATATCGGATCTAAACAAATCTTTAAATAGGGAACCAGATTCTGTTGTTAATTCTGTTACTGTTCTTCAGAATTTTCTTGTAGACCTCAACTAACTGCTAGCCACTGTGTTACACCGAAGAGTTCAACAAATTGCACAAGGTTTCATTCATGCACCATTCATTTGGTCTAATTCTCTTGGTGCTCAAGACTGAAATTAACTGGGAGGAATTCAAGGACTCCATAGATGCCGCTGTGCGTGAGCAATTAGCTATGTTTTTGTTTTGGAGTTTTATTTACATTTTTTACGGCTTGCTTTGATTTGGTAATGCCACCGCACAAATTATGTAATTGGAAGGTTTGCGTGTCACCACGCGACTTGCCTCCCGCATCAACGCGGAACCTCAGGAGTCTGCGCTACTCTTGTTTATAAAAGCTGAGGCCTTTATTCATAACATAACTTACCCTTGCTTGATGAAGAGATACCATGTCAAGTAATTTCAAGCGCCTGACCAGGAAGTTCTCGGGTTTCTTCAAACAGCGTTGTCCTCACGAATTAGCTTCCTTGCTGCATTCGTATACTTTGTGCTATTCCTTTAGTCTACACAAACTTGCTTGATGTGGTTCAAAGATGCGGCCTCGTATTGCGAAGGTTACTCTCCACTGTTAAGGTGTTCTTCAAAATTCAGTTCTATTAACAGATTCAATTTATTTTATTCTTTGTTGAATTTGCATTCTAACTTGCTCTCTGAAGTTACTGCTACTGCTCAGTAGCAGTTCCTTCCTCATTCTGATGTCGGTGACAACGTGATGCCAGTGCCTGTCTAATAACTGTGGATGCAAAAACAGTAATATGAGGAAAAAGTTGAGACGGCAAAGGGTTAAGTTACGGTTATCGTGGCATTTTATTTCTTATTTGACCGTTACTGTCTTCTCTACAAATCGCGCGTTCAGAAAGCATTCAAATGAAGAACCTTAGCGTTAACAGCTCGAATTTTTCCACTAGACACTCATTTAAGAGAATGTGCGTGCACTTCTCCGTAATTGACAGCTTCCTTGTAACGCCTTTCTTGAGCTTTGGTTGAACGGGAGCGAGAAATTGTGTGCTTTACAAGCCCGTCATTTGCTTAGCCGTGGAATCTCTGAAGCAAATCCCTCACATTGAGAGGCGCCATTACTGCAGACGTGCTTGATTGACCACTGCGTTCTGCATAGTGCTCCCGCGCGCTTGTATAACTGAACACGGAGTCAACGCGTCTGCGCTGCGCGTCGCTACAACGCCAATGTTGGAGTAGGGATGTGATCATAAATAGGCTGTGGTGACAAGGCAGTCGATCCTCCAGTGCGTACCATCTATGGAGAAAATTGGTCACGGGTTTTAACTAATGCAGTGTTTGATTCGAATCTTGAATGACGGACTGATAATTGTTCGTGTTAATTGAAGTTATCATTAGGAATCTTATAATTCAAAAATCATTTGTACTTCATATGTGACTGACATCTATACATTTAAAATCGTATTTTTAAGATTGTACATATCTGAAATTTTTTCTTTGGACACTGGTGGTCAAAATGAGAGTGGCTTAATTTCTTTTGGAAATGTTATTTACGCTTAATACCCAAAATGACAGTGACAAAGTACTGTTGTGAGTAATATTTGAAACTCGCATATCATCCCGCAAGTTTGTTCATTAAATTTCTTCGTGTTTTACCCATTCAGCAATCAATGTTATTTATTTATAAAATATATTTTCTGATTTGCCAAGTGCTGTTACTACCAGTTTGGTTCCATTTCCATTTTATCGAAGTCTGCGCCACAAGCGCAACCTTTGCGCTATCTTAGCTCACGTTTAAATTACTTCTGGGACGACAGAAACGAAAGCAATTACACGTTTTAATCCGTAGGTTGGGCATAACAGTCCAAATCATTCTTTTCTCGATGCAATACAATTCGTATCGTTTGCAGTTTGTCAAATAAATGTATTGCATAGTGTTCTTTGCCTTGATTTAATGTATTAAACAGCTGAAACTTATTAACCGCTATGATTTGAATTTGAACATCAATTGGCTGGCATCCTAAAGTTCCAAAATAATGTCAGCAATATCTAAGACCTGGTTGGTCGAACAATTGCTGCTCTAGTGAGTACATACCTTACGGTGTTGAGTTTTGTGCTGTCAGCCCGCTCTAGTGACACGTACAATCAATTCTCACACCTCGCAATCTAGATGTGGTTACACAGAAGTACTCTAGGAATTGAATTCCATTTAAGAATTCCATTTGAATAGTGGCAGCTTATTCAGAACCTAGTTTGCAACTGTGAATTTCACTGTAGTTAGCGCCCCTCTTATTGATTGCAGATCAAACCCGAAATATGACTTCATCGTGACGCAACGTTTGATTGTCTTCTCTAGCACTGCGTGTCGATCACTGTTCCAGGGGCGTCGCATTTTTGGTCATGTCCTTTCACCACACATCAATCTTGGTCATTCTTGTGTCACCGTCGTGCTTGTGTCGATCTCTCACTAACGATCTGGTGCGCGTCGGCTGGCAAACCGGCGAGGGAGTGAATGTCTTCTTTCCCAGCAGGTAGGCGCGTTCGTGGAGGCGTGATCGCTCCTGTGCTTCGAAAGCAGGACGAAATGCTCACCAAATCTGCGACGTATTAGTGACGGCTGCTTGCTGCTCTTTCGCCTGCTTTTCTCAGTCTCTTTCCGATCTGTCGCTTTGATGTGCAGCTTATTTCTGGTCTTGCTTGGTCACTCTGCAAAGCTTTCGAATGCATTTACGTAATCTTGACATTCACAAAAAGTTGTGCAGCGAAGAGCTTATCCAAAATTTTGAATATATACACTTAAATAACCATTAACCCTCTACCGCCTCACGTTCCCCACATGGTACACTCAATAAAACTGCTAATATATTTTATTTCTCGTCAAGTAGATGCTCTTATGTATTTTTTGAAGTACACTGCCGAGTTGCAGTTCGTCTCTAATGTGATGTTGGAGACAACCTGATGCTAGAGCCACGTCTAATAACGGTGGTTATAATACCGGCAATATGAGTAGAAAAATTAGGCGGTAGAGGGTTAAGTAGCTCAGCATTTGAATTTTTATGCAAGTGCTACAAAACTTTCGTTTCGGAGAGTCAATGAATCTTTCTTCAAAATATTTTTATTGATCGTTACAAAGTGTCTTAATTTGCACGAGAAAAAACTCAGAATAAATCTTGCTATGTCCGACAAAATCGTGCTAGGAGCGATGTTTCGTCACGAATATTTCCTGTACCAATTCAGTTCACGGATTTAACTTAAAAAGCACAGTAGACATTTGTTAACTTCCGAGGCTCCGGGCGGGCATAGCTGACATGCTGAGCTTCTCTTACTGGCCCTCATCTTCCCATCAAACTCTTATATACCCTCATTTGCACCCTCATATACTGTCAAATACTGTCCGTGTCATCCACTTTTAAAACCTTCATATACTCTCATGCTGACCCTCGTCTACTGTCTTGCTTGCTCTCGTCTATCCTTATATACTCTTATACGGATCCTCATACACTTTCTTAAACTGGACCTCATTCATCCTCATAACCCTTATGTACTTTCATGTTGGCCCTCATGTAATGTCTTCCTGACCCTCGTCTACTCTCAGATGACCCTAAAGTTAAGCGATTGATTTTTATTTTTCCCGGATAGATGTCGTTTTTAATGTCTAGATAAAGGAAGTGTACCCCGAAGTTCACAGGCGTGTGATCAAATTGTATTGCAGTCGCTTAGAACCTACTGCTTTAGTGTTAAATACTTCGCTGCGAAACTGTCGCGAAACTCACTATTTACTTCTCTTTTTATTGCTGGTTATGTGAGAACACTCAGCACTGGTGACAATATCTGTCTGTTGAAGCAATCCTCTCAAGGAAGGTCGATATCAGTGCTTATCTTCGTGTTTTTCTGAACAATGATTAGTTATTGTTGACCTACTTTGGCCCCCTCAGGGGGATACAACTGTTGTATCTATGGGAATTAGCGCTCCCAGGGGGACTACGTGAGGGCCCGAGCTAAAGGTTAGGTAGGCTTCCTTTTTGTTGAAATAGAATAGGTTTTTGTTTTGTTATGGATCATCTTTTTTCGGTTCACTGCTGTCCTGTTTTTCAGCACCTACTACTTTCTTCTTCAACGTTTTCTTGTTTCATGAACTTCTTTCTTAGCTTACTGTTTCTGTGCACCTTGTGCATAGATTCCACGTTCCCTCAACTCCATACTAAATGGTGCCTTCCTCCTTCCTCTCTTAGAACATCTTTGTCGTGGTTAAGGGAGGCTAAATCTTTCTTAAATAATAATAATAATGACCTACTTTGGCTTTTCTTTTTTCGATAAATATTCTCAGAATGGGAAAATATTATTCAGAATGATTCAATCTCTGGTTTTCTTCAAAATTGCTCGTACGTTTTCAATGCCCGTTGTGTCCCAATTCGCGTTCTCGGCGGGTTATGAAAACCAAAGCCATTGGGCAACAACTTTTAGGCGCACGATTTCAATTATTTTCACGTTCCGAATGTTCCTGTTCCTTCCATTGCAAAGTTTCCGTTTTCACCTTTGATCTCACAGTCTCGTGAGCACACCGATGCCTCCCGTCCTGCTGGCGCTCTTACGAAACTGAGCCTCGTCACGCTCGAGCTTCCTCCGAGGGTGCCAGGGTTGAGATGTGCTCTCAAGTCGCGATTGTTTGTGTTCTCGATTTTACTTTGTAACGCTAGCGTGCGCCTCCGTGTGATCGTACTGGAGCCACCTCTGACGAGCGTCATTCGCAGGTTCTTGGAACTGTTTCAATTCAAGTGCAATAAAGAAAAGCTTTTCGTTAGGACGAGTGTAATTATTTACGCTATATTGCATTCGATTTGAAATCAAAGTTCTGTTCAGGATTTTGAAGAAGGCGATAAGGGTCATAGACCCGAGTAAGGCAAGACATCAAGTTAAAACGGATTTCTTGTTGTTGGAATGACTTACTTCATAGCCTCGGAAGTGAACTCGTTTGCTTCAATCTTCAATATTATGTTTGCTGTTCTTTTTCTTACTATATTTCCTTACACTCGTCAGACCATTTATATTTATAGATCTTCGATTGTGCGTTCTGCTGACCTACCGCGAACTGCATTCAACCGCTTGTTCCAGACCATTATCCGAGTATATGCAATATATATAATGTTATCTGAACCTTTGTGACCTCTTTTATCGAAGCATTTTGATTTTAGCTCTTGGCCTATTGCCGCGTATGTTGATGTGACCTGGAAATCTGCTTCTTGTCAATCAAAAACGTAAACCTGATACATTAACCTTCTGGACTTTATAAAATCTAATTTTTTTTATTGATTTCTTGCCATTTCAAATTACACTTGTTCTCCATCTAGTTTCTGATGTTATGTTCAGGGTGTTCTGTGACATTGAGTTTTACTCGTAAATCAATAGAAGAACATGGTTAAACTTTTCGATGTTTAAGGGTTTTGACCGACCGTTTATTGCGAGGTGTGCAACGTAGTGCGCACTCCAAGGTGTGGTTGTCGAGGTTTCATCTGAAGGCTATTGTTTGCTATCCAATTTACGTGGTGAAATGAACATTCTACTCTTATGACTTGCGTTTCGTCTTTCTAAGAGTTACTGCGTATTTTATTGTCAGGCCGTTGAGAATGAAACGTCTGGTTTTTTTTATCTCGAACAGAATTGAACATTTCATCTTAGCGACATTCTTACTTGGCGATCTTAGCTAACTGAGTGATTTTCAGTATTATATTGAAGACAATGTCAATCTAACTTTTTACATTTGGTTTGAAGCCATTTTTTTTTTTAAATCGTGTATGTCCAGCATTTTCAGAGCAGTTTTATCATCGCTTTTGGTTTTTGTTATTTTTCCGAAAATTTATATTATGGTGTAAGAGACTTTTGTAAGTACAAGGCTTGTGCGTTTGTCATGTCCGTAGAGGCTCATTCTTTATACTGCTGCTTTAATCGTTCATTTACAGTTGAAATTATGAATTGATAAAATTCAATTACATTTCTAGCCCATGGTTGCATTACGTTTCAACTAATCTATGCATTAATAACTTTCCCCTTGCATTCATGGCAGTTCCTACGTACATAATATAACTAGTGTGTTTACAAAAGCGTTATGCCTTTGCCTAAAAGCGTCTGCACTGACGTGGAAGTGTTTGCGGACGCTGTTCGCCGGCCCCCGTAGTGAAGCCCATGGTGACCATGTTGGCAGCGCTTCCCAGCCTGTTCCGTTACTTGGATCCTGCATCTCATTGCGCCTCTCGCTTGTATCCTCGCTACCAGTGCCCGGCCAGCCGCTTGTAACACGCTGATAAGCGCTCCTGCATTTTAGGGAAATTTTTAGCGCTCTTCATTAGGACACGAGAGGCTGCTTCTCGAGAGGACGCCTCTGACGATTGTCAACTTGCGTCTTGTGTGAAATTTGGGCCGTCGTTATCTCAGCGTGTTCTTTTGCATCGCTTGTGATGGCGTTCATTATGGTCGATCATTCTATGTTTACTGGTATTTTTTATGAGAATTTGATGACGCGAATTTATCTCAAATGTTGAAGTTTATATTTATAGTGTGTGGGACTAGTCTTCAGATATGGTATGTCTTTTTGGTGTAAATTTACAGTTAAGCAGTGTTTAAAAACCGTATTACGTAACCTCGAAGCATCATTATGGGGACTTTATTTTACTCATATTGTTTGTTTTCTTAATTTCCATTAACATCAAATTGAAGATTCGTATCCACCCGAAGAACTAATTATTTTTCGCGCGTCACAAAATTCTCTTACTTCAGAGGAGACCGACGAAGCTTTTTTGCATGGAAGCTTTTCTATTGTTTCGGGAAACCGCTCAAGTAACAGAAAATGCAAGTAAATGTATTGAAGCTTGGGCGCTCAATGAAAAGCCTCATCAACCCTCGTAAGTCTTAGCTGTCGGGAAGATTTATGCGCGTCCTTGTCACAAAATCCTATCTGCATTCTCTGGAGAAGGGCAAGTCGGAAGTACTCGGTCTTGAGACGTCGAAGGGTATCTTGGGTGTTGGTGCGTTGCGGTGTGTGCTTACTATTGCTGAAATTTCTTCACGATTCCTTCTAATCTTGGGATATCGTGTTACCTTTACCTCCAGTTGTGTATACTGGGCACACGGTTGTCTCTGGAGTTATGTTTTGAATTCAACATTTTTTTTGATTGCGCTAACATTACAATGGGTTTGTTATTCAAGCAGTGCACTCGATTAAAACATTACAGAGCTCAGTTTAGACGGAAGCACGGACAATTGTCTGTGTAACTGTTTCCTTCGTGCGAGGCGCAAAGACTCCTCGTCTCCTGGGCCTTAAAGCGGCCTTGCTTTTTTTTTTTTTACCAGACTCGCCACTTTTTTCTAACCGCTTCGAGAGGTTCCTCTGACTCGAAACGCGTCATCCTGCGAATGTGATTGTTCTTTATGCAGTCTTCTGACTGCCAAGCTTAGTACAAATGACCAGAATTCTTTTGTTATTGTCAGCTCGATTTTGACAATTGTCATGAACACGTTCATTGTTAATTCTATGCTAAGTTTATAGCACGATAGGAGCACACACTACAGTTAGTGTACCGTTGTCTCTTCGCTGAAAGTCGAGCTCTCAGAAGCCAATTAAAGAATATGTGGCGATTAACCCTTAGAAGTTCCTCAAGAAAAAGATCCAGCGATCGCGAGCCTTATATAAAAGCGTGGACAATTACCGTGCTCAAGTCCCTAAGCCCAAAGTCCACACTCATGCCAATTAAAAAAGCGGCGCTCATCGTCGTCTTGCCGTGCTCCGTGATCTCGGGCACGACAATAAAATATCAAGGCTATCTATATGCCTGGTCTTTTTTTGTCTTGGCTGCAAGACAAAATCTCCTGAATTTGATTTTCGGTTCCGTGAGTGCGTTTCAAGAGTTTCACTTGTACGTTCTCGTTCAATTTTCGTGACATTTGGATGCTGTCGAGGACACGGACTTAGGAATCTCAAGTTTTTTGGCTTCTCGCGTCATGTACCCAAGTCCTTGCGCTTCCTGTATGCGGAATAAAATAAATGAATTCGTGAGCTTCGTGCGGCTTTCGATTGCAAAGCTGCGCGAGATGGAGGATTTAATGCACTGACAGTGCCCTGTGAGCGCTTGTAAGAAAGAAACATTTCGCAGTTCCTTCGTTGCCTTCGCGTAGCTGTCAAACATTGAACATATTGGAGTGTTGCGCTCGTTTAAGGACATACGATGTAGTGTCACAAAGCGGTAACGAGTTCAAGAGCCCGAATTCAAGGTTTTGTAACATTTTAGTCAGTGTGAATTTGACTTGAAAATGTGGAGTTTTATGAATGAAATGTGCGGAAGTGTTGAATTTTTTGCGCGGTTAGACATTTTTGAAGAAACTGATATGCGAGTTGAACTTTCATAGTTCACCAGCAAGGATTGAACTGGGCGTGCTCTACTGCTTGGGTTCGTGATGCCACGCTTTTAGTAAATTCCTGTCCTGAAGCGGCGAAGCACAACGCGGTATTGATGATTTTCAAAGTTTTTACGCTAATTTGGAGTTGTTGGTTAAATACCTGAGAAACTTGTTCATCAAATAACTATTATTGTCATAATGTGAGCCCCTCACCTGTAAAGGGCATTATGTTTCACGATTGAGCTTGCTAGCTGACAAATACCGCCCTCTTCAACTCGTGAAAGTTTCTTCACTCGAAGAGTTTCAAGTAGCCTCTTCCACTGGAATTCACCGATTTAATATCCTTTCCTGTAGGAAGATTCGGGAGCGCTAACGAGGCAATTTGCAGCCAATTATGTACTTCCAATTGCTGAAATTACCAGAATCCAGGACAAGCGAGTTAGTATTTGTTCAAAGTTGCTATTTGTTTGTTCTTGCTTGGGTCCCATTTGGTCGCCACCAACGATCCCCATGCAGTCGTTGAGTACTCGCGTTGGACCACGCCTGCTCAATTTCGAAAGAGTTTGTTACTTCCGTCCTGCTCTATATTCGCTAGGAAGGAGGGCGTTTGTTGTATCTTCTCTGTCTATTGTACGCGAGAGTATGGTCGTTACGATGGCACCATCATTTGGTCAGGTTTGCTGTTCTCGTTCGGACCGTTTTCCTTCCTGTCTATGTTGTAATGAGATAGCCGTTAAGGAAGGCACGCTATCGCACATACGTTGTCTGGCCTCCTTGAAGGTACGCAGTTTTCTTAACCTCACGTTGTCCCGAATTCACGAAATTCTAAAATTGAGTAATTTATATTCGTTCTGAAAAGTTATTCAGTAAATATATTATGTACAGGTGCAGTTTATCCAACTGCAAGTTTGGTGCTTGATCGTTTTTCCACCTTTTTTTCATGGCGAGCTTTGTTACGCAATCTTGCAGCTCTGACTTCTATACATGGCTGCTCACTAGATGGAGTTGAGCTTGCAGTGAACATGTCTGAGATGTATGTGTAGTGTGACTTGAATGCGTCTCATTCATAGAGATGCTCAATGGTAATCAAAGCCCTGCATCAGGGATACGAATGCAGGCTCATGATCTTCATTTTGTCGATCATGAGTTCTATCGTTTTCTTCTACTATTAGGTAATTTATCGGGGCTGTATATTATACCTAAAATATATGAGCAGAAATCGAGAGGCCGATTCTGATTTATTTGTTTCAAAAATGGGATGCGTTGCTTGAGGAAGTTGGCATTACGCTACGGAAACGAGCTTCAGAGACATTTGCTCCATTTGCCGAAACGATCTGTCATTGTTAGGCTAGATGACCCTGTTGGTGATGTTGCTTCTGAACAGTGATGCGCGAATAATGTGGATTTCAGAATTAATGTCAGTAGTGTGCCAGAACTTGAGGGTCGATAATTCACGTGTAGGAAACGAAGCACCGCTTCTTAAAGCTAAAGGAAGTTGTAACTCCACGGCAGTGAGGGTCTTTGCTTTTTCCAAAGTGTAACTTTGAGTTTGTTAGGAATTTTTTTCTAGATGAAATCAAATGGGGGATTGTTGATTGTGCATTGCTTCATTATAATCGTTCACAGAATTTGTGCTAGTATATAAAATAAACAAATGTGATCATATTTCGTTTCATTATTCATGGTTTTGAGAATTCGATTGCCAATATTATGTGAAATAGTTTGCGTCGTTTCCTCTGCATTAAATTAATTTTATTAGCAAAATTCGAGTTGCGTTGAATTCAGGCCAAACCAAGAAAAACCAGAACAAAAGCACGAATTTTTTTCGTTTTTTATTTCATTCTGAATTTTTACTAGCGAAACCCCATGAAAACTCGACATCCAGGAGAGACATATGACAAAAAATTGAAAATAGTATACTTCGCCTCCAAGCCTTGCTCGTACGACATAGTTCCGGTTTTGTGCGGGCTTCTCTCTGAACACAGTTAGAAATTGGCCGAGTTATGAAACTGGGATTAAGGAGGGTGCCTTCATGTCGGACAACTCGTCTTGAGGCGACCTGCAGTGTGGGTAAGCTGTGTCCATGATAGAGTTATCGCTCTCTATCTCCCGATGCGGTGGTGGCCGATTCAAGGAGCAACGTGAAAAATATTTGTTGGGTTCACGGTCTAGTGTGTTCTGGTCGTACAAGAATACGATGAAATTGAATTTAAAAAAAAGAAATACTTCTATGTATTTTAATTTTTATTTCTGTCTTTCGTCTATGGAGGAGGTTATGCTATTCTTATCTCAGGAGGGTAATGTGTGAGGACCCGAGCTGAGAGTTACGTAGGCCTTCTTTTTGTTAAAATAAAATTACTTTTGTGATGTTAAGGACTATCTTTTTTCGGTTCATTGCTGTCCTGTTTTTCAGTACCTACTACTTTCTTCTTCAACTTTTATCTTGTTTCATTGACTTCTTTCTCAACTTACTGTTTCTATGCCAATTCTGCATAGATCCCGCGTTCCCTTATCTCCATACTAAATGGTGCCGTTCTCCTTTGTCTCTTCCGTAGGTTTTTTTTTTTAGCTTTTAGAGAGGCTTAAACTAACATCTAATGTAACCTACGTTAGATTGGAAAAACCTTCATCAATCAATGGTAAATTAGTCTTTGGTGACCATGATGAGACGAAAAGTTTGTTGTTGAGGTGCTCGGGCGCCAGGCATCTCCGTAGCGCACTTCACGCGTCACAGGCGACAGAAAGTAATGAAACAGGCCCATTTCTGGGAAATCTCACTTGTAGGATAAAATGGAAGACCAAAGTAGCTAAAAATTTCACGA
The DNA here is from genome assembly GCA_014220935.1 of Platorchestia sp. MABIK. Classification (NCBI taxonomy): domain Eukaryota; kingdom Metazoa; phylum Arthropoda; class Malacostraca; order Amphipoda; family Talitridae; genus Platorchestia; species Platorchestia sp. MABIK. The sequence goes on from JACJUY010000946.1 coordinate 110,707, forward strand.
TACAAACAAACGTTTCGGATTATGAAAAAATCCATCGTCAGTGCTCTGATAAACAATAAATCTAAGTGTTGAGAATTTAAAGACTAACTACTATTTCTGAATCCTCCAGGCAGCAGAAAGTAATGAAGGCAGTCCTTGGGGAGAAAACTCATTGCTGGGATCGCTCTAAGTGACAGTTACTTTCTTGCCGACTGCAATTCTATTTTCTTCGGAACAATGGGGACGACACTACAAATGTAGAAACTCGCACCATTGCTCCATTTCACACCGGCCACTTTAGTTGGTGTTTTTTGAGCGCTCTCCCTCGGGGAGGTACAACTATGATATCTTTATGAATTTGAGTGACCAGGAAGGGAATGTCGGGTTCCTGAGCTGAAGGTTAGGCAGGCTTGCCTTTTGTTGAAATAAAAGAAGACTTTATCTGTGATTTGTTACGAATAATTTTTTGGCTTCATGCTGTCATGTTATTCAGTACCTATTTCTATTTTCTTAAATTTCCATCTTGTTCCAAAAACATCTTCCTCAACTTACTCTCTCTATGCGCTGGGGTCTTACGTGTGACCACGCCGTGGCATAAACTCCTCATTCCCAAAACTCCACACTAAATGGTGCTTTCCTATTTTCTCCATTTGGAACACTTTTTTTTGTGGTTAGGGAGACTTGAACTAACTTATCTAATCCAGTGCAATCATATCATTCAATCTTGCTGTTTTAATGCGCTGGATGGGGTGGGGACACTTTATGCATAGATTCCTCGTTTCCACAATTTCGTGCGAAATAGTGTACCCCTCCTTCCTCTATTGAAAACGCCTTTGTTGGGTTAGGAAGCCGCCTACCAGCTTAAAATCTGATCTAAAGCACCGCCTCCGGTGACCCCGCTCACCTGAAGGTGGCGTGCGAGCGTGGCCCTCACTTCCTGCCCTCGCTGTGCCCTCATTCATGCTGTCCACCGCAGTGCCGGCCCTGCTTCCTGTCAGCGGGGACCACCAGTGTAGCTAGATCGGCCCTTTTTTCTATGGTAAAATTTCGTGTTATGGTTCTTCTGAACAAATAATTTGAGAATAAGGAGGACTCATACTCGGGTAACTTTGTAGGTGAGAGTCTTTCGTCCTCAAGGTTTTATGAAATAGTACTTTGGTATTTTGGCCTGAAGATCGCCAATCTGGCAACTCAGCTGAGAGTGAAGCTTCCTGTCCTTTGTCGGTTCCGGTGACCCAGTCACTCCCTACGTCCCAAGCTAATCCAATTGTAGCTTCGCTTGCTGTGCTCTTGCAGTCGGCCAGCTTCCTACCTTCTTTTGTCTTTCCTCGGCACGCAAAGATTTGCTCTTAATGATTACGACGTATGTCGTGAATTATCTTCATGGACGTTCAGAACACTGGCTATCCATACCTTACTCAAGACATAGCTACTATGCCTGATGTGTGACGGACTGATATTGGTTATAGTATAAGATTAGTTTTGGGTGTTCAGTGGCTTTATAGTAAACTTGAAAATTAAAGTGTGAAGGGCTGCATTTGTTGGTCATTTGAACTTCTTTCTGTTCGGTTCATTTATGGTGTTCAATTGTCCATTTGGCACAGCATTTTACTGTATGTGAAAGTGCTAGTGTAGTTGGGTACTGGGAACTGGTAGTTGAATTGATTTGTTTGAACTATCAATAGCAAATACATAATGCCTTTATCCTTTCTCTCTTCGGAACATCTTTGTTGAGGTTAGGTAATTGCATTTAGTTTTCAACTTTTTTTAATCAACTTTTACGCAGGATGAGCTGCGGTTACTTAGCCATTTGAGATTGCAGGTATCGTTACCGATCATTTAAATACGTGTAGCAAACCGGGCTTCCCCATGAGATTAAAGTAAGAATCGCCGTAAATCAACATTTCAATCGGACGTAAATCAACATCGCAGCATTTCAACTATATTTCGACAAAATGTTCTGAGTTCCTCAACTTCCTAATTCATGATTTAAAATCGGAATTGAAAAAGTTCACTCTTAAAGTGCATTGATGTGAGGTGCACAGCCGCTATGTGCCTTGCCATGGAGGGAAAATATGATAAAAAATTAAAAGTTGTGTTATTAATGGCATGGTGCGCGAGCGTACAAGTTTGTAGTTTGCTGTGGTTTGTGTCAACTGTGACATGCGGTGCAAGAATGGATCGGAATGCTTGAAACTTCATGGTGTGCTATGATAAAGGTACCCTTTTATTGCACTTTGTAAGTTGCCAAAGGTTAAATGTTCTTTTACGTTGTGTTTTCCAAACGTAATAACCATGAAAAACATCATATAAACGCGTTTGCGTCGAACAAAAATCGTTGAAACATGATTTCTTCGATGTTCAATATTTGCGACTTTTAATAAGTAAAGTTCTGGATTGCCGGATTGTGTCTTCTATTTTAGGCCTTATCAATCAGAGTTTTATATAAATAGGGCAATTTCGTAAAATCAATTGAAGCGAGACAGGGCTTGCAGCTAGAGTGGGGACGGTCTAGCGTCTGGTGCGCTCATCAGGCTCTATCTGCTTAGGCTCCCCCTCACTTTCTCCCTCTTTTTGGTTTCATTTCTCCGTATCATAATCCTGTATCTATCGCTGTATCTTATTTCGCTCGTCTTGTTTAACACGTTAACTGCGCCAGCTCAAACTGAAATTCATAATTCATCCCCAATTGAACTCAATTTCAACATTCAGCTGTCGAATATGAACAAAATGAATTGAATACACCACCACCTCGCTGTGGTTTAGTATAATATAAATGTAGTTGTAACCAACGCTGGGTCGCCCGCATAGTGGAAATCTCAGTGACCACCGGTGGGTATCCAAGCGGTTAATGTGTGAACTTGTAATTTTTTTGTTTTTATTATTCTGTATTCTATCTCATTTACTTTCACTGTTTAGCCTGGGGCGAAGAAGGTAAGTTTATTACTCACTTTAATATTTAATTAAGTAAAAATTGTCGTTTGAAGTATTCAGTTCGAAAAATCTTTGGCTTCAGTTAATTATGAAGCAAGGCATCCATATGATGCTATGGAATTCTTTTTGTTGATATTTTCTACCAACAGTTTTTTATATCAATGTGAAGCTCAAAACGCGGAAATAAAATGAAGAGTATTGTGTTCTCTTTCAGTCACATTCAGTATGAATTAACTTCGCCCTAATAAAAAGCAGCTAACTCATATTTAAGAATTATTACCTAATTTGCTACGTGCCACTGAAGCTGGAGTTATGGGGGAAACGTGCTTGGAAGCTCGTAAGAATTCGATTCCGTTAATCTGCACTTGGTCGCGAGCGAGCTTTGATATAATTGTGTTTTTTGTTAGGCGCAGCTAGAGCTTGGTAGTGGAGATGAAAAATGATTTATTAATGATGCAATCTTTCGAGCGATGTAAAAATGGCTTGCATGCAGCGCATGTGCTTTTGACGAACTTTTGAGGCCATTAGTTTTGCAGCCCTTTTCAGACGAGGCCTTTTTAGTTTAGCGGTCTTTTTTCACTGTATCTCCATGTCAGCTCCAATAAACCATCATCGCGAGCTGCGTGTCACTACCCCTCTTCGTCAAAAGATACAGACACGATCTCTAGAACCGATCCTGTCTGGAACCCCTAGGACCTCAGGGTCGATTGTATCGTGACGACATACGAAAACCCAAAACCGGCAAAAAGTTCAGATGTCGCAGATGTAAAAATGCCGCATCCTTGGTAGGTTCTAGTTTGGGGTTCTTTATGAATTATTGAAACCTCTTGTAAGTTGTGCAGTTAAACGTGAAACTCGTTCAAAAGAGTTAGTGTACATTAATTTTTACGTCAACCTGTGGAGGCAGGCGATAAGTTTAGCAAAATTGTACCACGAGGACTTGAATAGCAGATTTTTCATATCAAGTTCCGGATTAAATTATTTTCATTTAGAAAATAGTGATAGAATTTGTTTATTTTTAGTCTCTTTTTCTCTCTATTTGGCTTAGAAGTCCATGTGTTTCATGAGCTTTATTCGTTGCTGTTTATCGTGTGATGTGTGGAGTTCCTGTGTGAAACTCAATAAAGCTATATTTTTATTGCGTGTTAAGTGTTTTTTGCCTTCAAATCGGTTAATGATGAGCTTGCTACGCGCTGCTGTCACTAAGGGGCTAAGTAATGAGGGGGTTGGACACAAAAAAAAGTTGGAGCATTGACGGGTAAAGGCTTTGAACTTCAAAACGGCGACTCCTTTTTCCCTTCGCACGGCGAGCAAAAATGCACCATATTTTCAAAGCATTTCGCATCCGTTTTATTCACTTCAGTGCGTGTGCTATTAGGCTCTCCTTTGCACAGTTTTGACCGTGTGACCCCCCTCACTGGGAGAAATTTGGTTGCTGTTCAAACACTCGAACTCTAGTGCATTTGCGTGTCTGGCGCCAGCCAACCTGAATCCCCATCGTGACCGTGAGTGCAGTACCCACAAGCCACTGGCCAGACATTCAGGCTTGGTTGCTCACTAATCAAACTTTGCCTTTAACACATCCTGTGACACAGACGGTAATTCTCGTCGCTACGCACGCATGCGGGTCCGTCACTGTCGTTATTGCTCTGGCACCAGCCTCAGGGAGCGTGCCTAGTGAAAGCGGTCGCATCGTTCACGTTCTATCCTTGCTCTACATACCGGATTTTTTTACGCTCTGCCGGAAATAACGCTGCCAGCCTGCCCTTTCAATCTCGTATTTTTGTCGTCGGTGGAAACGTTTTATTGACCCATTTAGAGTTTTTCACGGTCTCGTGAAGCTGTTATTTTTTCTTAATTCGCGCATCGTATTGAAAGTTTTTTCCTAGGATTTTAGTTTATTTATTTTTCCACTCTGGTGTGCTGTACATGAGCTTGGATACAGTTATTATTTTGATGCGTTCGATTGTCTGATATGCCATTTTTTAAAAAACAAATCAAGCTTAGTCTACTGTTTTTTCTCTTTGATTTAAAATTTTCAAGTTCATCTGTGATTAAACTTTCATTTCAAGATGAATGTTGTTGCTAATAATCTATTCAAATTATTTTTCACTTTATGAATCGTGTACCCTGTTGATGAACTCTGAAGAGAACATGTAAATATCTTACATTCTCCTGTTTGTGCGCTGAGATACGAAAGTGGGTTGTATGATACGAGCAGTTTGTCTTGTGAACAACCTTCTCAACTTTATATTCAAGTCACTGGACATGAAAAATCGACATTTGATAAAACGTACGTCTGAACTCAAAATAAAACAGGTCGTGATTCCCCTCCGATTTATTTAGATTTTGTTTAGATTGCGTATTCTGTTTTTGACGTAAAACTCAGTCGTTGATGGAAAAACTCCCCTCAAAAACGCACCTGTTCATTATCACCCGCTGTAGGAATCATCCTGATGATCAACACCGGAGACTTAATGAAAAACTACAATAGCTAATATTGCAAATCAAAAATGTATGCTAAATAACGCCATTACACTAAGCATGTTCTCATAGTTCCTTCTGAACCAGAAGATCACTGTGGTTAAGAACGTTGAAAGAGTACTTCCAATTTTCCTAGAAAAATGGTATCCATGCTACGGCTCGCCCTCTAGACCAGTGTGGTTGCCGTGATGTGGACGGCAGTAGCAGCTGCAATCTGCACCACTGGCTCCCTGAGTAGATGCTGGAGTTATTTTTCAGCTCACATTTATGTTCATGATCACGGCAATTCCTGCTCAGCGCTAACTTTTTTGAGGACTTTTTTGCATCTTTCGGCTTGAAATATCATCTTCTGTTCTACTTTTTCTCCTTTTCAGATGTGCTTCCCAACGGTGTTTTAAGCGTAAATTAAAGGGAAGATAACGCTCCAGTTGATGATCTAAATGTTGGCCCGTAGTTCGTAACCTTCGTATGTGACTAAGGTGGATGCCTACAAACGTCAACAATACCTGAAGGTTGCCTGATGGTGTTGTGCAAAACATTTAGGTTTTTAATCGAGTAACTCTACAATGATGTCGAGTAACTCTCTTGGGAGTATTCAAAGTCATTGTACCTGGTAAAAATAGCAACATTTGCGTAACGACGTCCGATGTAGCTCTCGACTGGCATGATAAATACACTTCAACACCGTGTAAATAGAGGATGTGTTGGCGCAGTATTGTCCTCTTCAAGCTTCTTAAGGGGATACAACTAAAGGATCTGTGGGAATTAGCACTCCGAGGAGGAATATGTGAGGTCCCGAGCTAAAGATTAGGTGGGCCTTCCTTTTGTTGAAATTAAAAACGTTTTTTTTGTTTTGTTACCCATCGTCTTGTTTCGGATTACTGCTGTTCTGTTATTCAGCACCTATACTTTCTTCAACTTATCTTGTTTCATTAACTTCTTTTTCAACTTATTGTTTCTATGCACCTCGTGGATAGATTCCGTGTTCCCTAAATTAACGCCATACTAAATGGTGCCTTCCTCCTTCTTCTCTTTAGAACGCACGGTTAGGGAGGCTTGAACTAACATGTAATCTAAATATGTCCTCTTCTATCACATTAGTGGCTCAAGACTAAACTGAGAATATACATAACTTGTAAGGTAATTAATAGTAATCGCAGTACTGAATAGCCTAACGCAGTGAGTAGAATTGGGCGCGGGGTTGCGTGAAATACACGTTCGTATGCGTTTGTGTGTCCTCACTTCACATAGGTGGGACATTTAGGTTTGTTCTCGTCATGTGGACATGCTCGTGTGTGACAGATGCCTCGGTCGTCAAGAGGCCGTCTGAGGAGGATAGAGTCAGCGCTCCGGTCTCTGCCTGGTGCCCTAGTTCGATGTGCCTCTCGTAATACGAGTGCCGTGTCAACAATGTCAGGCTGCACCGAACTGAGTTCTTACCAAATGTCACTGGAAAGTTTGTGTGCTCTGTATGGAAACTTGGTGTTGACATCACGTCTACGTGACCTTTGTTGCGGTCATTTTATCAAATTAGGTTTCAGTTGTATACTAGATGCGTCATTCGTTGTACGTGTCACCACGTTTTATTTTTAGTGTTAAAATTGGTCAACTGATGTCGGTTATCTCTCTTGAAGTTTTCCTTCTTTTGAAATCTGGTATATCAGTGAATTCTCCATTCAGATTCATAGTTGAGATTAAATATAGTATTTATAGCTACCATAAAACACCAGATATAAAAATCTACGTCTTATTTTTGCTGCAACTGGAATGAGTTCAGAGGAATCGTGAATAGGTCGATGGAATATCGTGTCCTGGGGAATTGAAGCGTTTAGCTGATCCGTGCTCTTGTTTTCTGGAGGAGCGCTGCTGCTTTGTAGAGTCACGCTATGCCATTAAAGTGATTTGTTTTGTTACGGGACTTCTCATGTCCTGGAAGTCGTCTAAAACTTGGTGTTTTAGACGACTGCGGCGTGGACGTTTTAGGCCTTTAAGGGACGCGGTGGCCTTCCATCCTCACGGAGACAAAATTCAGGGCAGTACAATGCGAGCAGCTTCTGAAGAAGCTCCGTGTACACACACTTGAGCCCCACAAGTAGGCTACCTCTAGCATGCAAGTCACGCACATTCACGCGCGCACATGTGTAGGATTCCTCAACCGTGCCGGGCGCGTACGCCGCATACACATGCTCGACATACCATTAATTGTTATCGGATTCTCTGCGACGTCTGATAGTGTGGTAGTCCTAAGCTCAGTGTTCCCTTCTTGTAAAGATCGAAGTCTATCTTCGTTGTATCTCTTCACGTGTTTTTGTGAGCCTATGGTGCTTTTAAAACAGATTTATATGTGTCGTATAATTCAGATGTCCGTTTACGATGATGTAGTTTGACATGTACGCGTTAGTTACAGCGTAGTAGTCGAATATCACACGATCTTTTTAGAACGAGTTGATGCCTTTTCTCTGCACGCGTGAGTTTGCCGTCAAAGGAACCCGCTGTCAGTTGTTAAGTTTAAGTTTGGCGCAATGCTGCATTGCAGTGAATGGGTTCAGTCTGCCAGTTTTCTCACGAGCGCATTCGCCGAAAGGCCGACTTGTGTCTCAACCCGCCCACCTGTTTCCATTGTGAGGACATTGTTTAGCGACGCATGTTTTTCCGTGTCGTGTAGCTTCATAAGTTTGTGCGTTTCGCCAAGCCTTTGGAAGTCGGTGACTGTCATGCTGCTTATGTAACTCTTTATGCCGTGAATAGTAGATCGTATTGAGGAAGGTCTGTTAATTCATTCTGAGAATTTCTGGTTGATGACCACTACGAAGCAATCTACTGTTGGAGTTACCTGCTAATAATTAACGCCAATGGAAGACCGTTATAGTTGGTAGAAGTTCAATTTATTTCTGTATTTGTGTGTAATTAATAAAGGATTATTAATTTATCAGTTATTCTTGGAAGCCAGTTACCTCGGAAAAGAGCTAACGAAACTAAAACACGTCGTAAGAATGGCCTCTGCTAGCAGAAAACAAATTGGGTACCAGGTAAGTTAGAAGGGTTATATCCACGGAAAAGTGTGGATCGTACCGAGTCATACGTGAGTAGACTCGTTATTGTATAGCTTCACAATTAGTACATCATTAATCATCATAGGCTGTAGAATTGTGTGCTTACTGTGACAAAGTTTATGTTCTAGTTCCCTCAAGACTTCATTTGTTGTTGAGTACGGCGCTCTTCATTCCATCGTTGTGTAGTGAGCCTCTTCTATCGGTTATTGCGCCATCACACTGAGGGAGTAATGACTGCACTAATCAGCATGATCTGCTCGAGCGTTCCATAGTTTGTCCATCACATGCCAACGTCGCGTGTGTGAAGCACTGAAGCTCACATCCGCCTCTTGTCGCCGATGCGGTCCTTTTCAAAGCCGGCTGTTGTATCCACGCTACGCGGCCTAGCGCACGCGGTAAAATTCCCTTCATTCTTTAATTAACTCGTAGCTCTTCAAAGCATGAAATCATGCTACGGCTGTTCATTGATAATTATTGATGGAACAATTGTCATAAGCGCGCGAGATAGTTTAGGTATACCAAACCGTTCTGCTGATAATAAATTATGTTCCCTATTTTAAATTTGTCCCGCAGTGCCACGTATAAAAGTTGAATGGGTTTCCGAGAATTACTTCCTCTCAGGGGGATGCCACTATTGTATCTGTTGGAATTGGTAGCTTTCCTTTTGTTCAAATAGAAGAGATTTTTTGTTTTGTCACGGACCATCTGTTTCCGGTTCACTGCTGTCCGTTTTTAAGTAGAGCGCCTATTACTTTTTCATGAACTTCTTTCAATCTTGCTGTTTCTATTAGCAGGAGATGGGAACACTCCTTGTGTACAGGATCCCCGTTCCCTTATTTTCAAACTAAATGGTGCTTTCTCTTTGCATTCGTGGAAACATCTTTGTTGTGGTTAAGGAAGCCTAAACTAATATTATAACTTGTTCTTCTAGAATTACTTGGGCTTCTAATGCTGCTAAGAAATGTTTGAATGTTTGAGCTACGTGAACAGTCATGGAGCTCAAATTTCGAACAGCTGTGTTCTTTTAAATGAATCAAGTGTATTGAAGGCCATCGTTGAGTAAAAAATTGAATGCACTTCACTCGTCTGAGTATCCACAGTTTAGATTCTACGCGTCTGTAGGCATATTCGTTCCTTTCTGGTTAGCTTGACATTGGGTCAAGTATGGAACAACCTAATTACACGGCAACAATGTCACATTATGTAGCGAGTGTCCTCATTTGTCGTCATTATCACGGGGTGAATAACGGCTAGAAGAAGTGTGTGACCTCTCAGTTTGAATGTTATGTACAGAACCATTATTAAATGTTTTATTTTTTGTTCTGGAAGATTATCAAGGTTCATTTCCGACACCATTTATCGATGATTAGTGATGGAAAGGATTGGAAGAGAGACCCAAATTGCTTTTCTAGCCCGAAAGACGTATTGTTATGGCGACAAGGTTGTGTTAGGTACCTCCTTAAGATCTAAAGCTTGGTATAGTTAGAGTTACCTAAATACTTCTTTTTTTTTCATCGTTACTTTTCACTCAGATTGTATTTTTGGTACAGTGAGCAGTTCAGATGCTTCTTTATGACTACTGTTCTCCACTTCTAAGCCTATCATTCAGTCCTTTTCTTTACGTTAAGCTTCATTTTCAATGTCTCGCTGACTCAGATGCTGTTCCGTCACACGCTTTCCTATTCGTAGTGTCTGGATCCTGTCTTCCCCCACCCCAAAGTTGGCTGCTGGTAACCGCGTTCTGGCTGACACAAGTCCCATGTTTATAACCAAATGTATCAATGGAGTCGTCTATCGAGTGCCTATCAACTTCCTGAAAGACTTCAAAATATCAGTGAGGGTCGAGTCGCCACTCATATCCTAATCATTTCCTGCTGATTTCCAATGCACTGTATACTTAAATATTATTCACACTGATTTCTGGTTCATTTTGGTTTAGCGCTCTATTCGTTATGTTTTAGTTTAGTGCGTGTTTCTATGTATGTTCATAAAAAGAACTGCTTGCGTTCTTCTAAATGCTTGGTAGATGAGTTTCCTCGGGAAGTGTTCGCTTCTCTAAACAAATCAAAAAAGGGCTAACTTTCAATTATATTTCTACCTAGAAGAACATTTCTGGACGGCTGCATTCAAATTTTAGCTGAAATGTACGAGTTCAAGTGACTATGCTTTTAGTTGTTGAATAGTAAGCCTCGATCATTTTTTACCATATGTATTACGTGCTGAGTCGCATCTATGCTCAGACTAAGCCATGTAACCGTGATGTCTGATACGGTGTTGAGCATATTCTTGTTTTTCTGCCTCCAAAATACTTCAATAGTCCCAAAGGCTAACGCTTGTCGAGGAAATTTACAATATAACCTCGTTTTGTTCTTCGAGTAATTTCCTTTGCAGGTTGTTGCTGGAAATTTCTCCTAGTTTTCTTCGTTACATTTTTATTACTCTAGTATTCGATAAAAAAAAAACACTTCGATGTGGAGTTACTGTATTTTTAGGCCGAAGAAGTTCAGGTGCACTTCACACCTGCTTACTCTGACGACTTTGTGAGTCAGTGTCATAGTTTTATTTTTCCGCTACTGATAGCTTTGCATAAAAAGACCTTGACAGAATTTATGTGCTGGTTGAGGGGTGAAATTATCGCTTTATTACGATGTTAATCTTTAAAGCAATGCTTTTTCTTTCTTGAAGCCTCGTTTTGTGCAGAAGGGCACATGATAGGCAATAGATCGCAGGTTAGTTGCAATGTCTCTAATGTTATGAGCACTCCACGGTGCTCACAAGGAGAGAGGTACTGGTACGTTACCTCAGCTACAGATAGCCTTTAAAGGGACTTCTATCTTATGCGTCTACTTTGCTTCTTTCAGTTTTTATGCCTTCTCTGCTATCTCTTTTATGTTTTTTCTTCCTTTTCCTTCATAGCTTGCTCCCCTCAGGAGGATACAACTATTGTATCTATGGGAATTAACACTCTCAGGGAAGAAACGAGCTGAGAGGCCTTCTTTTTGATGAAGTAAAATGTTTTTTTTTGTTACGTCAAGGATCGCCTTTTTTCGGTTCACTGTAGTCCTGTTTTTCAGCACTTCTACTTTCTTCTTTAACTTTCATCTTGTTTCATGAACTTCTTTCTCAACTTGCTGTTTCTATGCCCATTCTGCATAGATTTTGCGTTCTCTTAACTCCAAACTGAATGGTGTCTTCCTCTTTCATTTCCTTGGATCGCATTTGTTGCGGTTAAGGAGGCTTAAACTGAGTAATAATCTAATCAAATTCCTAGCTTGCTGTTCTTATGCGCAGGTTATATGGTTTGGGAACATTCACACCTCTCGCATTAATTCCCCGTTTTCTACAGTACGAACGAATTAGTCCCTTCTCTTGGTTCTCTTGAGACCGCCTTTGTTGCGGCGGGGAGTCTTGAACTGACTAATATTATTTTAACATATACATTAAAATCCGTTTAGTATCACATTCATTAGGAGCGTGCTGCTGGACCATCACGCTGCTCGTAGAAGATGTTCACTTGAACATACTGGTCAGCAACTGCTCCCCGAGTGTGTGTTTAATAAGCTCAGGTAAATTCGTCACGCATGTGTAATCACTTTACTCGTATTTCTTTTAGTGTTTTATGTCATGGAAATTTTTTTATGACTTCGTACTCTGTGCACCTTATCAGGTATGCTTGTTCACATCTTTTTCATTTTCCTTTACTGTGTCGCTAGCGCCATTAAATGAGAGTGTCGGTCGTTAACTTGATTCATACTCTGATTATATTGAACATCGGGTTGCGTAATGTATCTTTTATGTCTTGAGTGTAAGTTTATTTTGAGCAAATTAGCACGTATTTGTATACAATGTATTTTCCTCTCACTCACGACGGCCTCGTGATCGGCAACTCTGTCTTTAATAACTTGACGCGAGTGTTGCTGCAGTTTATGTGCTGATATCTCAAAATGTGACAGGTTGTTGGCGAGGTCGTTATTGTCTGCCTCCTTGAAAGTATCTTCTTGCATGCCTTCACGAGTCTACGTGCGGCTGCGATGTAATCACACGTGCGTCCTGGTGACGATTGAAAGATCTCTGATTCTGTGTTAAATAAGCTCACATTTATTCCACTCACGTTGTTTCTCGAATAGAGTAACGCGTTACTGTGTAGTTCATATTAGTTTTGTATTAGGGTCTAAAATTCGTTTATGATCTTGAGGCTTTTCATGCATTTTGTTTTCGACAGTTAGAGGGCAAGTGGCCCGGGTTGTAGGGGTGAAGAAGACTGGTTTTCTCTCCGCTTTTGTCCTCCGCCGCCAGTTTGTCTGGGGTGCTTGCACTGGAGAAGCTTGCGTGTAGCTATCCAATGAAGTCAAGGTGCTTCTTGTGAGAGTTACCTGCCACTTCGATTTTCTTTTGCGTGTCTTCCGATTTGGCTGTAAACTTTTCTCTGTATTTTGTCTACATCGTCACTAACTGACTTCTGTTTTAGTCTTGATTCTGTTGTGTGATACCAGGTATTCACAAACAATTCAAAGCTAAGAATAAAAACAAGTGGAACGCCAACGCTGGATCGGTAATTAATGTGGTGCCAGCCACGTTGGAATGAAGTGAATCGAAACATATTTACTTCTCAAGCAAGTGAGGATTCTTGCCACCTGTCTCATAACCTAGACCCTCGAGACACTGCAAGCTGTATCAGAATCGCGTCAATATCACAAGTAAAGCGTAATGCGAGTTCTTTTTGCTAGCCTGTGATGCGGTTCAGATTCTTGTGACATATCTGCAGCTTCATAAATGATGTCAGTACAGATGTTGAGCAATTTCGCGTCATGCCTGCGTTGGGAGCGGTCTAAATAAAGTGGTGGAGTCATGGATGCTGGGTTTTCTAGTTTTGTGCCTGCGCGAATTATGAACTGGAGGTTTGTGTGTGCCTGTTCTGTACTCAGTCGTCATATTATTTATCTTATTTTTCTTTAGCAAGGCTTTATTTATAGCACTATGCTGAGTTCCCGAGATAAATAAATCGAGGTTCATTATTGATCTTTTTTCTTGGAGGGCATTTGGGTTGATCGATTGAAAACAAGTTCTTGACCGATCTTTGATTTAGGTCTTGGTAAAACTTAGTTTAGCTATGGTCTTCGTTATACTACGTAGAAGGCTTGGCATGTCTTTTTGACGTTCAAAAATAGTTACATACAAAAATAGTATCGTTAGATCTCTGTCGTCAATCGACAGAATCTCTTAGTAAGTATTAAGGTAGAAGTGTAATAATTTTTCTGAAACGAAATTATTAATTTACTTGTTTAGTGTCAAAAATGAGACGCGTTATATCCATCTGGATCTTGTTCCTGTAAATTCTTCAAAGACAATAATAACAAGAATTTCTTAAAGCTGCGTCGAACGACGTTTCTAGGTGCTGAAGTGTAACGCATCGGGCTCCGAGCCTCTCTTCAGGTTCTTTTATAACGCTTTCACTGCGATAACTTTGTTGCCTGTGGATAAGAATTAAGAGAATGACATCAGCACCCTGAAATAAATTTGAAGCGGCCAAAACTTGGGTTTTTCTTTTACGAATGGAGGTACGTGTTCGTTTTTAGTTTAAAAATTTGTGCGCCACCTAGAGCGGTTTGGTGAACGACAAAATAGATACCCTTTGACGAGTAAAATGTGTTCTCAAATTATGCTGTGTAAGTGAAATTGTAATGTTAACTAATTTGTAAATGAATGCAAGAAAAAACGTAGTTCGGCCTGGTAAGAATAAAATATATTCTTGTCACGCATCATCCGCCCCTCAGTTGGTGAAAATTGAAAAAAAATTCCCATCAGATGGTTCTGGCGTTACATTTGAATTTTTTTTCGCTAGTACAATAGATGGTCCTAAATTTAATTATTCTTCCTTCCATGCTGCCCTTGTGATCAAATGGCTCCTGTTCCCGAGGTGGAAACACCGACCAACTCTTCAGTACTTTTACAGATACCGTTAAGAGCAGAAGGTTGCCCATCGCACATGTGTCGACATGCCATAGACTTTGGTTTCTGGGTCGTTGTTGGGGGAGTATTTATCACGTAACTCGAGCTGCTTGACTGGTCTCCTCGCCAAAAATGACGTCAATTGTTTTTCAAACCTGAAAAGTTAACGTACCATTTGATTAATGTGAATATAATTTCGTTCACTGTACCCAAGAGTTACCTTAGTGCGTCACATTTATACTGGTCGAGTGTCCTTGCGTGTTCAGAATACTGAGTGCAGCCTTAATGCGTGCCTTTGCACGTCCATCCTGACGATCGTGAGGGAGGTTATAATTCTCTGTTTTCTCGATTTTTATCCGGTGCCTACAACCTACATCTGGAGCAACACAGAGCCTTACGTTTGTTTGTTCATTTGAACTTATATCGCCAGTTTTTCTCGTCTAATGATTGTTATTTATTCTTCTGTTCGCTATTTATGTCTCTCTGTAGCTCTTCACTGTGTATTACCTTGCTTAATTTTCTACTCGTCAATTTTGATTATGTTGTAACCTAATATACACTAGCGTTTATTTTTTACTCTAGTTAATCATATTTGTTTTCCCAGAATCAGCCAACGTGGCTCAAACTCTAATAGCTATCTATATTTTTTATTTTTGAGATTTCTTTTCATTGATTCATTTTCTCATTGGAAAATGATCTCGTTTAATAATAACGGTCGCGTTGAGGTCGCCGTATGGCAAAGCCATAAGAGGAAAGCGTTCAACAGATGTCCACTCACACCGCCCCACCGATCTGCAGGCCGCAGAAACACACCGGGGAGTCTGTATTATCGTAATTAGGTGAATTCTCGCAGTATTCCTTCTTTGGAATTGATCGCTTTGGATGTATGCATTATTTACTCGAGGGGCTTCAGTTTCTCCACCCTGCTGAAGACAAACTTGACATCGTGCTTTTTGTGATCCCCTTAGTATGTACTGTGTAAATAGTAAGCTCTTGCGAAGAGCTCTTTACGCATATATTTGAATAAAAAATCTGCGCTCGTGTCTAATATAGTAGAGTCGCTTGCCTCAATGCTGCTGCTTGTGAAACTTATCCTTGAACTTAAGAGTCGCTGCGCCTCTTCTGTGAAAGACCGAACGGAGACCTCATGCAAGGCTTTGTCTGCGCATGATTTCCTACAACACAATGGTGTACTGTAATTTCATCCCCGTATAAAACTGATTTCTGAGTTTTTTATAATATTTCATCTTAATCCCTTTCAACGTTTTCGTCAAAACTTGCTCGAAAAAATTTAATTAGTGGAAGCTTTTCAATGTTTATTTTCGTAAAAGTTTAGTTTATATAATTTTATCTCTCTTGAAATCCACGAAAAAATCATCGTCTTTCCCTCCCATCAAACCTGAGGTATTCACACGACGTTGATAATTCTCCTTGAATTTCCGTGGCGGTTTCTAGGAACAGCATCGCTGAAAATGAGTGACGTTTCTTACGGTGCAGCACCGGAGCGAGCGCGTGTGTGCCTGTCGTGAACATGTCACCGCTGCCCTGCTGCCGCCGCCGTTCCTTCGGTCGAGCAACTTCGTGTGCCAGCTGTCGTGGATTTCTTTTAGGCCCCATAGCATTCCTCTACTTAGATTTTCTCCGTAATTGCTCATTTTATTTTACTTGTCACCACTTGTCGAACTCTAGCTGCACCTGTTTTTGAGTTCACTTGAGGCTCCTCTGCATTAGCGTCAATCTTATGCTGTGGATCTATGATTCATTTTTATTTTTTTTATTGAAGTCATTGTTGATGCTTTATTTTTTATTTGCTGGTACGGACGAATTGTTAGAGTAATAAGCTCTTCGAATGACTTCCGTCTAATTGGATGTTTATTCTATGGGTTGTGAAAATATTACCAGATTTCAGTGTTCATTGAAGTTCGTGACCTGTATGCAAAAAATTTCTTGTTTTTAAATGTCAGGTCACACCATGCCTTAGCTGAGAAGTTTAATTCTCAACACAGTCAAGATTACTCATTTAATTAGTCAAGATTACAAATTTACTGCGTGGTATTCAATTACTTCTCTCGAAGGTTATAATCAAAGAAGAACTTTAAAATCAAATTAATGAAAGGTTTCAAGCCTCAGCTCATCATCAGTGATGATCTGTAGAAACAAGAATATACATGCACCGAATAAAAACACGATAAATTCACAAAATTGTTCTTCAAGTATTCAAATTTATGTCTAAATAAAACAATGACATGACGTTAAAAACAATAAATTTAAATATCAGAATTTTACCATCCTGCATCGAACACGCGAGTTAAAACTGGGAAAATGTTTGTAGGAATGATTTAGATTTATTTAGTTTTTTACGTCATGTCATTTTTTTATTTAGACACCAATTTGAATACTTTAAGAGCAGTTTTGTGTATTCATCGTGTTTTTTTCAATATGTGTATATTTTTGTTTTTACAGATTAAGACTGGTGATGAGCTGAGGCTTGTTTCATTAAAATGATTTTTAATTTCTTCTTTGCTATTACTTTTGTGGTTAAACTGCTTAGCTGAAAAGATATTCCTAATACTTTTCTCGATTTGTGGTTCTAGATGAAACAATTTGAAATGACTGACCGTTGACAGAACAATATCTATGACTCGGTAACACCATTTACAAACTTGATGTGTGCACAACCCAACAAACTGGGATATTTATTACGTCTGCTTGTCCTTCTCGTGGCCTTCACTAGCGACTTTGTGTGGGGAAACTCGCAACACCTGCCGTGATCTGCGTGAAGAAAACTTGGACGATCTCTAATGCACCTTTTCGAGCCTCAAAAATGTGTGAGAAGAATATTCGCAGTCTTCACACTTGTGCCTGTTTTCCAACTGTAGTTGCAATCACTTGAAGTGATGCTCTACTGGATTTACGGACTGTAGCGTACATGAGTTGTGAGCTTATATCATCCTTGTCATTTTTTTGGAAGGGTTCTTGCCATGACAGCTGATATTTTTTGCATTCGTGAAATGTATTTGCCAATATTGATTGAGGTTGAGTTATTTAGTAACTTTGCCTCAAGTCTAATATTTTGGCATTTATGTATTTCTTAACGCTGTCTATACGTTGCTTACTACTTCAAATCTCGCAAGGTTCATTTACCTTTTTCCTACTGTAACAGCTATGTGTATTCATGATTAATTGAAACTCTTTCAACTAATACCGACAAAAAATAAGCCGTCCTCAAGTATCGTGCTGAAGTGCTCCTAACACATGTACTCTCACAATCTCGTGTTACTCATTTGTGTTTTTATTCTTATCCTCTTGAGGGCCAAGTTATTTTCCTGTCTCCCTTTTAACCCCCAGCTTTTGAGGTTTGCCACTGACTTGTCAAAACTTTTTCGGCGGTTTGAAGTAGTCTTACCTTATGCCAACCAGGAGGAATATCTTCTGTTTTGCATCGAGCCGTGACTGGAGGCAAGTTGAGTTTGTCAGCAGCGCGAAAGTGCGTTTATGAGTGACCTGGTATCTTAGATGCTTATAAAACTTCCATTTGTGACCTCCAGCTGACGTAGCGTAATATATACAGAGCGGGCCAGAAAACCCGAATTGCTTTATTCAATAGTAATAACTCAAATACGATGAACGAAATTATTTTCGTCCGGTTTCTTTGACTAGAAGGAAGAGTGTATCAGTAATACTAAATTTCTGCTATCTAACATAAGAGTTCTGGTTTTGGTGTCGCATAATTTCATAAGCGGCGCAGCTTATGAAGCTATGCGACAAAGATGATTCCCGCCACTAAATTAAGTGCAGGCAGCGGCGGTTGTCAGTTGATATTGGGGAGTGTAGTACTGCTAATAAATTCCTTGACTAGTCGTGCACCCAAGTTCATTCCTGTTCTCATGCCCATGCAAGATTCGTGCGTGTATAATGATCTCTCGTGCGTGCGTATGATTTAGTATCATTTTATATTACAGCAAACTCAAATTGCATCGTTCAGCCACCATTTTAATGATCGTTCCTCGCTGTGATTACTTTAGATCGTATTTATAGTCAT
>JACJUY010000946.1:129313-142019 GCA_014220935.1 Platorchestia sp. MABIK
ACGGAAAGTGTTTAGATATGTGAAGAGAAATGGAAGTTTCCGGCACCACGTACAGTTCCCTTAAGACGCCAGGGTTGACGTGGCTCCCGCAGTGAGGGGGTGATATGGGGGTTTTAGCTTTTAAGCGACGCTTCTCGATGTACTGAGGAGACCGTTGGTTGATGTTCTGGGCGATGTTAGTAGAACTGTTCACATGTTGTTCTTATCGACGATAATATGTTTTTGATGGCGGTTCTTTTTTGAAGGTGATCGTTGGCCAAACGCATCCTTCTTCGTAACGTTTATTTAAACACGACTTAGGGTATCTGAATCGTAAATCATTACACGTGCGGCATGGGAATTGAGCAGGAACTCGAGTTCGAATTGCTCTCTCAATACCTAGTTCCTGTTTTCATTACTACACGTTTGATCGGGCTGCATGGAGAGAGCAGGTGCTTGCTCTAACTTTCGATTAAATTTTTTTGTCCTACCAACGCGTTGGTGGCAGACTGCTGCTAAAGCCACTCTCGATAGCTTAAATCGCTGTCGGGAGTTTTCAATCGATACCGGTAGCGATAAGCTGCCGTAATATCTACGTGTTGCGATAGCGGATTATGGTGAAACTTCACTAATATCACCTGTCCTTACACAATACATGGTGTGTTTGATCTTGTATGACTTTGTTCGTTGTGTTATTTATTTCCTGAACTTTCTCTGCCCTTCCACGGCAAGCCAGTTACCACCATCTGTACCTTCCTAATGCCCAATTTTACGTTTTGAATTAAATGTTTCGCTTTTATGTGACAAATTTGTTCTAATTTTCTTATCAGTTTGTGGCTGTCATGCACTTAGTTTAGGTGACATTGCTAACACAGGACTTTGTTTACCTTAGACAATTCATGTCTGAGTCACTCGTGATCGTTGATATTTCCTCCAAAGGTTTTTTAGTGCACATTTTACATGTGTTTTCATGTAATTTTCATCAAAAGCTTCATTCGTTATTTTTTTTACAATTTAAACAATTTAAAGAAACATTTCAGCGTTTCTTACGTTTTCTTTCTTTTTGTACCTGAAACTCCGCCGTCCTTTCTCCCTCTCGTGACTGGCTCCATTTCATAATGTGAAGACTACTTTTCTGAACCCTAATTAATCTTCTGAGCCGCGTGTTGACGGCCCTGTCGAGGGAAGAAGGTCACGTGTAGCACGCCAGCGTGACCGCGAGTGAGTGCGTGTACTCTTCATCGCTCTCTGGGTAGCCAGACCAAACCTTTTTCTGCTGAAATTCCTCACGTTTGGAATTTTTGCGAACAAAATTTAACCACCAGGACCTCTCTGTATCTGGAGAAGATGATGTGGTTACATTCTATGTTAATATATCCCAAATTTTACAATTTCGCCCGGGGAAATGGTCAGTCTTGCAACCCTGATAGCTGTGTGCGCGCGCAAACACAGCCTACAGAGTGCAGGTAGCGGAGAATTTGTAATCTGGTTCTGCGTAATATTAGGGCCTAGCAAACTATTCTCTTGATATTCTTAGATCTTCATGAATGACATGAGCGTTAATTTCAATTGATGTTCTTGGTCGCTGATAAAATTTAGGTTTTGTAAGCCTGTAATATGTATAGAGGGAGGGCTGATAGTGTCTGTCCTTGGCAGTAATTCTCGGAGAATTACTCGTGAGCAATTCTCGGAGCAATTACAATCACTCGTGAAACTTGGAACCAGCTACGGTATTGCTTCAGTAGAGTTTTGTTTTTGTTGATGGTTTTGTAATTACGTTCTGTCCTTATGTTCTAATGATTCTTCTTGATTTTTCCTCTGATTCTGTCATCTAGGAGGCTCTTGTTAACGTTTCTGTGTTGTTGAAGTGTGCAATTTTTCGTCTCGCCCAGCTACTGTTGTCACCATTGTAGCATTTCTTGTGCAGTTACGATTGCTAAATGTGTCAAGATAAAAATTCTACTTTAAATTTGCCATTGCTATTTTAATTATAAGTTAAACATTGTCAGCTTTTCGATTGAAAGAGGAATTATAATTATGATCGAAACACATCGTTTTGACTGCGTGTTTTCATGTAAAAGGTATCATGATATCAATGTATAGTGGATAAGATCATTCTATTTTAACCTAACAGTTACGAGCAACTTATCGCCCTTGTACTCAGGATCTTAATGTATTGGGCAGAGATTTTCTACTTTTGAGTGGCGGTACCGTCTATCAGTGTCGGTGTACTTGTTTGCTAAGCGTAGAGCATATTTTTGAGTCGTTTGAACGTTTAGAGCGTTTGGTTTTTGCGTTGATTTCGTTTTGCAAACGACGTGTTATTAGGAAAATTTCAAAATGTCTGCACTTTTAACATATGTGCACATACTTTAATGTGTGTACAGTTCAAATTTAAGCGAAAACGTTTTGTGCTTTTTGCAATTGAAAAATGACGGTATTAGACAAGTATTTTTGGTACACATGCACAAGCTTTTGTGTGATCAGTAACAACTTACAATGTGCTAGTGTACTGTCATTTGGCTGAGGTTTCCGTTATAGAATAAAAAGAGACTCCACTGTGCAAAGATCCACAGAGTAATGAACTGTGGCTAAAACATTGAAGTTTTCTTCTTTTACAGGAAAATTGCATTTTTTTTGGTATCCTAGCGAATGGGAGACTGAGAAGGATTTTGAAGAGTTCTTATTTTCTCTTATATTGCTTCACGCAAATACCATTTTATCCCGACCCAATTCCAGAAGTAAATTTAATCGGAATTTTCCTCTGTAGTCAATTTTTGGTGATAGGCAACACCGCTGTTGTTTAAAAGTTTTGATTTGGTCTCGCAACAGTGTCACACCTTCTCCATGACCCAGCATTGAGTGCAGACCGCGTAAACAGCCGTAATTGAGTTGCTCTACATCTGTGTTTCGAGCTGCTATGTGAACGTTGAGCACCTGACAGGTGTAAACGCTTCCTCTCCTCCTATATTCAGCGCATCACTTGCCATTTCCTCTGCACCGCCGGATCCCAAATTTTTTCTGTTCTTTTTTGTACTCATTCTTAAATATTTTTATTTATTCAAGAATTTGTCGTAAAAATTCGTTGTCCTACGTTGGCACACTTGTGTCGCTACATGGAATTGATGATGTGTTTGAACATCGGCCACATGAGATTGTCGAGTTATGTAAAAATTTTGAAGTTTTTTTGCTAAAATTGCATTAAGATCATTCCCGTTCAAGGTATTTCATTGCCGTGGCGGTTGTTGGTAAAAATTTATGACATGTACGATACGGAATCCCATCTAATAATGCGTCTGAGAAACTTGGAGGCACAAAGAAACACCATACCAGATAGCTTTGACAGATCGTGTGGAGCAAGATAAGACAAGTGATAAGCGCAGAAAACTTGAGTGAAGTGACAGCATCTCAACGCGCTTGCTGCGTGCACACGACTGTCGCGGCCCATCCAACCAGACTTGTTGACCGCGGCCCGGCGGCTGTGTGCGGTTGCCAGCGCTGTGCTCTACTTACGTACTGTGATATTTGCTCCTGTGGAGCTTAACCTTTAACCCTTGGAAGAGGTACTTATAATGAATATTGAAGGTTCTACAATTGTTAATCTTCATGCTTTCGTAGAAAAGGTAATGCCATGTATACTTCCTAGGAATTGATTGCTATGTAGAGTTTAGAGGCAATATCTCAACGAAGCAAGATAGAGTTGGGTTGCTGCTTGATTTTAACGTCAACTCGGCTGCAAATTTTTAGGTCGAATACCATTCACCCTATGACCCTTTTTTCAGCAAATGTGTTATTCGATTCATTTACATGTTGTTCTTTCCAAACCTTATTCTTCTTCTTACACTTGCATATTTTTGATCATTTATATGTAATGGGATATTTGGCTTATATACGAGGTACGTTTTATAATAATGGCTGTGGAGTGGAAATTGAGCAAAGAATATCTAAAATTGTATATTGCTATTCTTTTCATAGTACTTCAAACTTAAAATCTAATACTGCTATAAAAATCTCGCAACATATGCAGATATATTTGTAAAGGTCATTTAGCCATATGAAGAGAGAGCCATTTATTCAAAATAATCTCGTATGTTAGGCTTTATCGTAGTTATTCGCGCTGTTGATAGTATGATGAGATTCAAAGAACAAAATTAAATGAGTACCATTTTATGAAATATATAGAGGTCTAGGCTACTCTTCCTTCGTAAATGTAGGTGGATTAACGTGTGGTTTGACTTATGACATTATTTTGAATATTTATTGCGTATAAAAAATTGCCGGAAGTAGGCGGAGGGAAATTTCACTCCAAAAAAGTCAATTGACCCACTCTCTCCCTCTTGTGCTCGTCGGCAACAAAATGCAAGTGTTCATTAATAATAAAATAATCACGTGGAAAAATTCATCTGAAGTTTTATAAGCTGATCGGAATGCACGATGAAGCAACAAGGTACTTTGCCCGTGGTGATATCTCATTAAAAGTGAATATGCGTACATATATTGCAAGTTTGTTCGTATGTATGAATAAAGCATAAATTTCCTTTCCCCCAGACAACGTTCAACGAATAAAACGGTATATTCTTAACGTTCTTTTTTATTATTCTGATTTTTTTCACAGCCTTTTCCCCGTTTTGCTCCGCTGCGCTTTCAAATTATTATTGAGGTGGAAAATAAGGTTGTCAAGACGCAATGTGTCATTATTTAAAGTTTCGACGTGTTAGGAGTACGAAAAAACTGCTCTACGAGGCATGCTGGCTGTAATCAACGTTTCCACATGTTAGGATCATGTTGAAAAACCGGCCTCCTTTAAGAGACATGCTCTATAAATTTCGCTTTCCGAAACGACAGGTATGATGAGCAGCTTATTTGCAGTAAAATTTTCTTCCTAGTAAATACCCTGATCAGTGAGACTAGAATATTATTTAATGGTTCGTTTAATAAAATATGCCTCTGGCGTTCAATAATACCAAGCTATTTGGAACAAAAAGCAAAACGTATAGTCCCATACTCTTGCGAGGTTGAGAGAGTCGTATACTTCTCCACGCGTCAGAGGGAGAGTTTCTTTGAGAGCAAAGGTTTCCTGGATACTGCCCCAACCTGCCAACATTACTCTTTGTTGGCAAAAAAAAGGTTCCGTATCGTCGCGACTAAACCGGTGGCACTACTGGCATGCGTCTACACTGCTGTATTTCTTAAGCAAAAGGCCGCATAATTTCGATCATAAGAGTTATGATTTTAGTTGGGGAATAACCATCAGAAGCTTGATTAGAAATTAAAATGCAGCTGCTTTTGCGCAATATCCTAAATCATCATTCAAATCATAATGAGTCGAACTGAACGCATTTCGGATCATAATTTGACGTCATTTGCTATCCTGGCGTTTCATATTTTGAAAATCTACACTGCTATATTTGTCCTTGGTACCTTGGTTTTTGATTTGTGTCTTTCTGGTAGACTGGTGGTTCATCGCGTTGAGACCATGAGTGATATTTCAGCAGAGTAGTGTGTAGGGTTAAAGTTTATTCAAGTTTTTCTTCCTACACCAAGATCCATGTTTGAAATGCGGAGATAGTAATATTTCATTCCTCTATACCGTATGAATCATAAAAAAGTAAACTCAACTTTAAATGTTCATAACTTTGATCAAGATGTTTAAGTTTCATTTGTTGCACTACACACAAAGATATGTATCCTGACTACAAATCTTTAGGTCTGAGCATAAATAAGGTCCAAGTTATCTGAAAATTTACCTTTAAAGATAAATTTTCAGGTGACCAAACCCATCGTCATGCAACTAACAAAAGAGCAACGTATTTTTATCAACAACGTCTACGCGGGAACAAAGAGTTTGAAGGAAGTTCGAAAAAAATTCGAACAGAGATGTCCTGAAAAAACTCGTTTTTTTAATATTACAATGACCCTTTAGCTTTTGTATTATTTGAGACCTCACTGAAATGTTATGTGAAAGTCACTTTTTTAAACCATTATTCATCTCATTAAGGATACAACCAATTTTAATGTGACTTGACATTTTTAGTGAAAACATTTTTTTCCACCTAATACAAAAAACAATTAAATTATTTTCATTCGCTGTAAAGTTATTAACGTGTAAAGTTTGGTTTATTTTTTTATGGTCCATTCGGTATAGTGACGTACTAAATGAAGCGGGAAGATATTTTCTAGCATTCTATAGTTCAAGAACTGTGTTTAGCTACCGATGAGTTGTTTGTAGCGTAGGGACAGTGATGCCAAGCAGATACATCATGTATCTGCTGTTCTGTTATTCCTAAAATGTTTTACTTTATTTTATACCTCTCTTAATTAATGGGTCTACGCCACCATGTTCAGTCTCGCATTGGTCTTGCTATCTTTAGGGTTTGGCTCGCGTCATGTGACTAGTCGTACGCCAGTGTCATCGTGCTGTTGACTGCAGAGTTGGTGTCGTGCTGTTGACTGCAGAGTTAGTGTTGTGCTGTTGACTGCAGAGTTAGTGTCGTACTGCTGACTGCAGAGTTAGTGTCGTGCTGCTGACTGCAGAGTTGGTGTCGTGCTGCTGACTGCAGAGTTGGTGTCGTGCTTCTGACTGCAGAGTTGGTGTCGTGCTGCTGACTGCAGAGTTGGTGTCGTGCTGCTGACTGCAGAGTTGGTGTCGTGCTGCTGACTGCAGAGTTGGTGTCGTGCTGCTGACTGCAGAGTTGGTGTCGTGCTTATGAGTGCGAAAGTCGTGTCCCATTAATGTAGTTCTATGTGTAATTGCCGCTCACCGTGGAATGCCTACTCAGCGCGTTAATTAGAGTAGAGTAGGTGGGAATATGTTGAGTGTGGCAGTGGTGCCAAGTGTGGCACTGTGCCAGCAGCCGGTAGGTCGCCCCGCTGCAGCCTGTCTCTGCTGTCAATAAGCACCACTCCTCCGCTTCATGACTCTTCTGTAAATTAAGCTTCCGATCCTCGATTAGCCTGTTTAGTTTCGTGCTATTTCCAACTGCCGCTGCTGCTGCTCAACACCAAATTGTTTATTTTATTGCCGGTCCTCCCCCTTACTCTTACATCGGGATGAATGCCCAGCTATCTTATTTGCTGCGATCTTATACAGTATATCCTATTTATTCTCATCAAATTTTAAAGCACGATCGTTTGACGTTTGGGGTGCCATCTTTAGTCGGTATACTCGAACAGTATGAATAACATTTCGCAACGTGTCTGTTTTGTTGCTACTAAACCTAATAAGTTTTGTGCGTTGAAGTTTCAGCTATCGTTTGTTTTTAGCTGGATATAATCTCCCTTCCGCATTGCGCATTGTTCTATATATGCAAAGGATGTCTTGCATTTCAAATAGTTATTTTTGTCAAGCGATTATTGTCTGTAAGCCACAGCGAAATTTTATTTACTGAATGGTCTTCGCCAAACAGGAGTTTTAACAACATTCAATTGTGCGTGCATTGTGTTCAATCTTCTCTATGAGTTACACCAAGGTACAGTAATTCAATAATACCATTGAGAATAAAGTGCAAGGTGCGTAATTCTTAATTTGAAAAACATTTGTTCATGCTGTACGTTAAGCAGTTTTCCGCCTATCAGTTGTTCGGTGGCAAGAGAGCTGTGTAGCAAATTACTTGCTGCGCGAATATACTTAGAGCTGAAATAGTCGACTTCGTCATGGTTCTTGCTTTTTGTAAATGCTGCCATCGCTTTGAACTGGTTGACATTCTGAAACACATCAGAATTGTTATCCATTTGAAAATATGCATGCTTTTTCATGGGATAATGTCTCACGGTTTTATTTTTATGCAATTTACACAATGTAAAAATACGAAGTAAACTTTTTTTGGCGGAACTATAATCACTGGTAGTAAATACTCGCTCGTAAAGATTTCATTCTTTCTACAAAAGTCGATTCCTCCACTGTTAAATTATTTCTCCGCTGGATACCCTGAAGAGTACCTCACCGTATTCTCATTTAGATTTATCGCACACAGGGACGATTTCTACCCGATTGCTGGAGAAAAGTAGCAGATAAATTAATGCGTGAAGTTTTGGCAGGACTGAGGGTGCCGCTCCCAGCGCCCGTTGACAATCCCTCATCCATCGAGTCAAATCAAGTCTAGCACTAAGCTATCATTTTTGCTTATTTTCCGTTTTTATGTTGACTTGGAACGAATGTAACTTTGTGCTGTTGTTTAAAATAACTTCGAATTGACTGTTCAGTTTATTCTCTTACTTTTTAGAAAGCTTGAGTTAGAATTTCGTTTGATATTCTTTTCCTCCATTATCTCGTCGAGCTGTCGGGAAGTCTTCTTGTTTGCTTATTTCTTTCAGGTATTCTTATTTTGTATAAAAACTATCTTGAAAGTTTATTCATTTATATGCTCTTATAATAACCATTTTACAGAGCTTGACTTTTATTTTATTGATCGAATTTATTATCTATTAAGTGTACATGTTTGTCGAATTTTGCCTGCGCTCTGATGCACTCAGCATTTATGCTCTAGATATTTCATAAAATTTTCTTTGTTTTGTTCAATGGATTTTTAACCAACATTGTAAGTTTACAAATGCATTCATCACATCGGCTAGAAAATCTATTAGATCATCTACATGTAATCAATTCGAGTTAGTCCAATTTTTCTTTACAAGCTTACAACGTTAACGCTGCAAGTCTAGATTCGTGTACGAACGACAAGGTGGTAGTGGAATCATTGCTGACAATTTTACGTGCGCTGATGTACGTGCGTTATCATTGCGGTTCATTGATAATACTTCGTATTCGCGTATCATGGATTTTTTGTTCCTGTGCTCCATTGTTCATGAACCGCCATTCAAATATTTCCGAATAGCTTCGGCTTATAAAGTAGAGTTGAATTATTTCAATCATTTTCATGCATTTAACTTGGTGATTCGTTTGTTTGTGACTTACTGTGCACTGAATTTTCACATAAGGGAAGAGAACATTAGCCTAACTTTATAAAAGCGTGCATCAGCTATGAAGATTAGTATGTTGTCACTAGAAGGTCTTCCAGATTGTATGTAATCGCTTCGCACATTAGTTCGCGTTTCCTGCGGGTTTCAACTGTCCGTCACTTATGCGCAGTTTGTCAAGTTTACGACGAGTGCTGTTTTTGAAATTTTCACTCCAACTTTCCCTGTTAAGAATCGTTGCCAGCTGTTCTGTCAAGTGCCTCAGGCGTTACGCAAAGCTCGGCCCGTAGTCACTTCTGACAACCGTCCGTCATCATCTCGTGAAGAAAGTTCCACCTTCTTTCAGATCCAATCATGCTTGTTAGAAAACGAATGTGGATCGAAGATTTCTACTGAAATGCAGGCATATGACGTATTTTTGTTTTCACTTTTATTATCAGATTTCTCCCTTCACATTTTTCTTGTTCAGTTTTGTAAAAAGAAGCTAAAAAAATCAACCTACGCGAAGCCATGCAAATGTTGTAGCAGAATGTTCAACTGTGTTCAGTGTGGCTGTATTCTATGAGGCGAGAAACGCGGCGGTATGAAGTTATAGGGCCCTGATATTGTATGTTATGCTCGCGTAGAAATGGTATAGGGCTGAAGCGCTGCAGGTTGGCGAGTACTGTGTGGCGAGAACTGTGTTTAGCTACCGAGGCTGATGTTCATAATTTCCTACCATGGGTAAAGTGGCTTGTCAGAGTGCAGGATGCAAGCTTGACATTGTTTATGATCTATATGTGATGCAGATATGCATTCAATGCAAGTGATGTCTACAAAATACACGTGCTAGGTTTGCCTGTACCCAACATGGGAGGCTACATGTTCCTCGCACCGGGGACTCCCAAGGGGTTTATTTGCGTTTTCTTGGCTCAGGGCGTGAAGATTATAAGCCATGCTTCTTTCTGCCTGACGGCTGACTCACCATAATATCATTTTGCTTGCGCGTGAGGGAGGTGACTCATTGCTTAGCTTTCTTAAAATTGCTTCCATAATTCTCCTTTTTCGCCTTGGGAACACTTTACCTGGGAACTAATGAGAGAGCACTTTTAACCTTTATTCATGTCTTTGTCCGCAGGTGCCGTTGCGAAATACCCTCAGTTGAATGTGGTGATTTTTCTGTGCATTTTTACAGATTTATTCAGTTGGTTGGTCTAAGGACGTCGAATTTAATCTAGAAGTGTCAGTTATAAGTTCTGTCATGAAAGAGGAGAGCATTTCTTTAAATTGTTCTCGTAATTTTGATTTGATCACGAGTCGCTGGAAAATTTGAAGCCCATTTAAGCGTAGAGAAGTTATAATTGTAAAATGTAACGGTTATTTTGATGACCTTATTTCCAAATCCTCGCAATCAAGAACGGTAGTTAAAAAACAAGGGAAATTAACAGATTATGTGTAGTTATGCGTCTCAGTGGATGTTTTAATTATGCACTTATTGCGTCAAATGAGCCGCCATATATTTTTTTTCTTAATTTTGCTCTCGAAATCACCTTGAAGTTCTCCGCTCAAACTCGGTGGCCGACTGCCGGTTTCTGGGTAAAATACGGGCATTTCCTTCCGAACGCTAGAACTCTCGTTGAAAAGGTTAATATCTTGTAGCATAGCACTACATGGAGCAGAAGTGACACTCCAACGATTTAACATCTCATCGAAGCAATTAATTGGATCACGTCTATTGCTTTATTCAGCCTATCAAAAACGCATTGTTTCGCAGTTTACTCTTGGATTTCTTCAATTAAATGAAACATTTCACGGATTGGAGGTTTTTGAAACTGATTTTTGAAAATCTATGTCTACCGCTCAGGTTCGCTAGTGTGCTTCGATGTTCATGCTGCTGCATAATTTTGGAACTGTCGTTCTATTAGGCATCCTAAAACTACTGTCTGGTCGATTTGTCTACCTGCTCTTATTTTTCTATGCATTGGAATCCTTGCTTAAGGGTCACTGATTCTATGTCAGTTTATTTATGTCGACGTGTGTCTTGAGCTGAGAATTAGGTAGGTAAAAACAGAAAGATTTTTTTTGTGTTACGGAATTTTCTTTGGTTCATTGCTGTTCTTTTTTCAACACCTCCATCTTAAATTTTTATCTTGTCCCATGAACTTCTTTCAATCTTGATGTTTCTATGCGAAGGATATGGAGACACAATTTGTGTAGATGTAGATTGTCGTTCCCTTAATTTCAAACTATCGTGTTTTCATCATCTCTTGGGATTACCTTCTGTGTGGTTAGGGACGCTTGAACTATCTTATAACCTCACCTAATCTTCGACCGACTTCATTTGTTCAAATTCACGGCAGCCTAGTATTTAATATTCATAATGGTCGATCATTCGATGTCCTTCTGCTGTCTGCAATGCGCTAGAGCTCACCTCTCCTTAATCCTTTTGTTAAGACTATTCAGATCCCCGTTACCGACGTTTCCTCTTATGCATGACCGGCTCTTGCACGTGTCGCCTTCCTTTTTTCCTTGTATTAGCCTTCACTTCAAATTCGTTTTCCAGTGTTAGGCGTCTGTTTGATTAAGGAAGTGCCCTCTGCATTGCGGTGACATCCACAACTTCTATCACAAGTGATGATGTATGATGTTCTCATGTACCAGATGGCTGTGGGTCAAACTCGTCTCGATCTGCAAGTGAAATATTAGTAGAGAAGCTTGGCAGCTCATTCGGGAAACAAGCCGATGTTGGTTATATGACTATTCAATAAGAGTTTTTACGGTATAGAAGCGATCTAAATGCCAAAAATGGTGTTGACGGTGTATGATACTTTTGATTAATGTTTATAAACAGGCAGCAGAAAGTAGATGCGACGTTTCTATAACGCCACAATAGAACCATGTTTTCGTCAATGTTATTCATGTGGCCAGCAGAAAGTTCCTGTAAAAATTTCGAAAGCCCATCGAGGACTTCCCTATCTCAGTTTTTCCTGCTGTCAACTTAATGAATTTTCTTGCAGTGCCCTTTTTAGAGTCTGTTTTCACGAATAATTCAACACTGACGACTGAAATGTTTACTGAGTGTAGATACTGAAAAGTGGACGTCGTGTTCGCAACAAATTAACAGGTGTGACACAGCATCGCCACCTTTGACTATGTATCTCTTTTATATATCCTGGCAAAATGTATGAGTTTAATGCGAAAAAGACTAAGTAGAATTATTAAAAGATACATGCAGATGCCGATTTTAATTCTCGTGACCCAACAAGTACGCCGAGTTCTTTTTAAAACAATGTCACACGTGACTCACCTGCCCGCTAAATTATGCGCAACAATTAAATTCAAGAAAACCACGTTATATCCGGCTGATACTGCGCGTTCCTTGCTTAGATTTATCTGCCATGGAAGCACCAGTACAAGCAGATGTCCTTTGTTCTCCTTCAGTATGCGAACGAATGTCCCGTAAAGTGCAGCTACCTGACTCACAATACAATACAATGCACTTCTGCAGCGCGATGTCAAACGAAGGGTCATCGTGGCTGTGACACCAGCCCACCGTTAGCGGAAGCTGCTGCACTCATCACGCCTCTATTTAGCACTTGCGTCGAACGTACTATCGAGTGTGTTTACAAGCAACTTCAACTCCACTTCGAATGAGTCATGAACTATATGCTTTGTCGCTTTGCATTTGATCAAGAGGTTGCCTGTCGTGATCCTCTTCTCTGTCAGCATTTCGTTATGAATTACGTGTCGTCCGCTGAGATGTTCAATTTAGTCTGTAATTTGTCGTGATATTTGGACTATACCACTTTAATTTATTTTGTTAATAAGGCGTGAC
>JACJUY010000946.1:142621-166164 GCA_014220935.1 Platorchestia sp. MABIK
CTTCAAATATGATGATCGACGCAGATCTTCTTGGAGATTCGAAGTGAATACGAGGGCCAGTCGCAACATTCAAGGTAATCCATAGCACAAAAATTTCTGGACGCTGGATATGACGAAATTATATCACAACAGCCTGAATGTCGGTGAAAGAGAATGTAGGATTGTCTCAGAATGTATAGTTTTCGATCTAATGTACGTAACTTTACAAGCTCAATACGTTAAGATTTTCTTTATCTCAACTCATGTGTTTTGTTTTACTTAATGTATGCAGTCACCGTATTTCTTGCCGAATTTTAAAAGTGAGTACCGAATACAATTGTATAACATTTGAGCTGTAAATATTTACATTTTTTAATGAAAAAGGAACTACCTCAAGATCAAATATTTGAAGTTTTTGTTAGAAAACGGATTGTGTTTTGAACAGTCTTATCTTCGAAAGTATCTGGAATGTTCATATAAATAGTATTGTTAAATGTAAGAGTCACTTAATTAGAAACTCATAAATATCTTGCATAATTTTTCAATTTTTGTACCCCTCAGGGAGATACAACTATTGTATCTATGGGAATTAGCACTCCCAGGAGGAAAATGTGAGGGTCCGAGCTGAGAGTTATTCTTAACTTGCTGTTTCTATGACCTTTCTGCATAGATTCCGCGTTCCCTTAACATCATACTAAATGGTGCCGTCCTCCTTTTTCTCTTTGGATCGCCTTAGTGGGGGATAGGGAGGCTTAAACAAAATAATAATAATAATAATAATTTAATTTTGTACTACTTCTACATGAGTCATGACTTTCTCCCATTGTGATGTCTTCGTAGCCAATTTGAAATAAGGTCTGGGTGTTCAATTCATAATTTCTTGGTTATCGAAACTTGGAACTTGGAAAGAACAAATTATGCACAGTTGACTGGTAAGGGGATAAAATTTTTAATCGAGCAGCTTGAACGTTTTACATAATCATTCGTTTTTCGATAACGTGTACATGACAGAAGAACATCAATCAACAGAAGTGTTCTTCGATTAAAAATATATGCTTCACCTCATCAAGGTGATAGCTCAACTTGAAAATTCTGCATCGCAAGTATCAATGTATGATATAGGTCGTGAGTTTTGCTTCTCTCTCTCTCTCTCATGTGTTCGTTCCAGAATTCTTGAATACGTAACAGCCGTTACTCAAATGCTCTCAAATTTTGATACTTGTTTGAATTCATTTCTAGGGTTCCACAGCAAAAATTCCTACCTTCTCATGCTCCCTTTGTTCTAATCATTTCCGTTTGCCTTTTAATGTTTAATATTTTTGAGATAGGCTCTTTTCTGGTATCATTTAGCCGAGTTGTGCTGTTCCCAGGATGTTCGTAATTTTTTCCCATTTAATACCATAATCCACCACAATCGTGTCTTCTCCCATTCTTTCTAATGATTTCGGTGTCTCCAGGCCACAGATGAAGAAGCGATGATGCATATTCCTTGTGAAATTTGCTGGTCTCTATAACGACGAACTGTGCACTCTTTGCTCCATGGGCACCGATTGCGAGGGCAAGCCAATTTATCTGAGAGCTCGCTGGTGCCCCTCATCTCAGATGAGGTCTTGTTTTAGTGGCGCTAATTGTTGATCTTTGAACTTTTTAAATGTAACCTTCAGTCTTGGGGATGGGGAAAGTTGGGTCAGCGCATTGGCGTACTGAAGCAGACACAACGTAGCTCAGCTAGCACACGCAGCTCGCTGGGTAACGCGTTCGGCATCTGCAATCTTCGACACGACCTTCCAAGGTTCCGCGTCACGTAATCGGGGCATTCTGTGTAACTGTTAACGACCCAGGCTCTGTTCTTGATCATTCAAGCGCGTTGGAGTGTCACACCAACACACGTGATTCTAAAGGTATTCAACCCTGCCCCATGGGCCAGGAAGTGGAAAATGTTGGTGGATTGAGTTCTTTAAGTTGTACAGTATATATTTTATTTTCTTAGCTCAGTTCGATCAAACACATGTGACCAGTTTCGGAGCAACCGTACAAGGGGACTCTTAAAAATTATTCGGATGTTTTGTTGGAGTACGCAATTTCATCGAAAGCGTAAATTCAATGGAATAAGCAACAGATTTTTCTAAATTTTTATTACTACTTACAGGCTGAATTTCCTTCCCGTATTTTACAGGAAGCTCCTGCAATTTCAAATGTAGGAGAGCGGGACTGCAAAGTGAACTCGTCACTTGAGCATTACGTGAATAGCCTGCGTTTCGCAGTCTGGAACTGATCTCGCTCTCTCTCACTCGATGAAGCTGTGATGACTTTCACTGGTGGCAGGTGTGCACATGCGAGCAGCAGGATTTGTGGCTTGTCACCGGGGTGCGCTCTGCCGTCTTCAGTCTCGTTGCTGCTGGAATATGACTGGCAAGGTCACCGTCACGCTCGCGCTGCTGCTGTTCCTGCTGCTAGTCTTCATGTTTGTCGGTGGTGGTGTCGCTCGCTGTTGCTCGTGCTTATTTGGAGTGCTGTTGAAGCTTGCTCGTGATACTTTTGTAACTTGCTTATGCTGGAATTGGATTGTTGGTGATACTGTTGTTACTTCCTCGTGATGGCTTCATTTTTTTGTCTGACGCTGTTGTTTGATTGCTTGTGCTGGCATTAGTTTGCTGTGGATACGTTTGTTGCTAGTTTCATTGCTCAGAGTACTTCTGTACTTATCTTTTTGCTTACTACTTGTGTTGCGGGGGTTGCAACTATTGTGTCTACATAAATTAGCACTCCCAGGGGGAAAATGTGAGGTCCCGAGCTGAGAGTTAGGTGTGCCTTCTTTTTGTAAAAATACTGTTTTTTGTCATGTTAAGAACTTAAGAGCCATTTTTTTCGGTTCACTGCTGTTCATTTTTCAGCACCTACTACTTTCTTCAAATTTTATCTTGTTTCTTGAACTTCTTTCTCAACCTAATGTTTCTATACACCTTGTGCATAGATTCCTTGTTCCCTTGTCGCCATACTAAATGGTGGTGTCTTCCTCTCTTTGGAACGCCTTTGTTAGGTTAGGGAGGCTTAACCTAACATCTAATCTAATCAAATAAGTGTTGCGTGCGCTAGTGTGTAATTGTACTCGATTTTACGCCGTGCTTTTGGCATTTAAAGTGTGCTGTGTGACTCGCTTTTTACGTTCACCGAATCCACAGCTTGTTTCAAGGGTGTGCGTGTTAGCGCAAATCAGTTGCCCTGAGTCATGTGCTTAAGTCGTTTATGTCAAAACGTGGCACGGAATCGCGTATTTGAGAGTCGAATCCAGCATAATGAGACCCAGTGAATTCATTTAGTGATCACAAAAGGTTTTGGATTCAAAGTCTTGCTTGTGTTTCCCAGCTGGCATGCAAGCTCTGGCCCCGATACGCTGTTGTGCTTGTCCCTCTTTTTATACTTCGTTCAATGTTCGGGCGGGATTGAACTCAGCCTGAGGTAACCGATGATTCTACTTAATTGCTTCTTATTTGATTTCCGTGTAAAAGCGTTTCCTTTGTCTCATCGTCTGCGTCGGAATCCTTAGTTGCGTTAGAATTTTTATCCGTTTTGTATACGCAATAAATCTATTATATCTTGTAAACGGGTATTTAAACGACATTCATTATTTTTGAGTTTAATATTTCTGTTAATAGGTTGTTGGATTTCCTGTTTCCTGAGCAACGAGAAACCATTTAACTGTTTTAAATTAACGAGCAAAAAATTAAAACCTTTTTATTGCGGCTTCATTGTCACCAGATTTGGGCTTGATTCAAACTCTGCGTTGAATTTTTTACACAGTTTTCTTTTTCTAAATTGTACATTTTACTTTGAGATTGCAACAATTTCTGAAGGTTAGATCTGTTCATGTTGATGGAAAATTTGTAAAAAGAAAATTTCCAAGCAACGCGCTTCGTACTTCTCTATAAGCAGTCATCACTACTACGTGGCTGTGAATAACTTACGTTGCGTGAGCATTTATACCTACCTATATTTACACTGAGGCGCATATGGTTATTACCCCAGCTTTTTTCAGTGCAGGATGTAAAATATCACTCGTTATTCAGATGTACATATGAGTTTTTACCCGATTCAAGATTGATTTTCCAAGCAGCACGGTACGAAGAACGGCAGGTTACGATATTTCTTTAAGGAGCACAATACGGCAGAAAATAGGTTACGATATTTCTATGAGGACCACAATGCGGAGGATAATGGAGCTTGGAACGCAAGGAACTTGGAACAGATTACTAGAGGTTACCAAAATTTGTCATGTGGAGCAGAGCACGATGCAAGGGACAGAGAAGACAGTGAAGATGGCGCACCTCGGGCACCCTGCTCATGAAGGAAGGCCACGGATCACCCCAGCAAAGCTGGCCTGAGGGAGTGGTGCTGAGCGGTGTTCCTAATGCGGGTTGCCTCGTGCAGCCGCCCCTCCCTCGGCATGCCGGTTACGCTGCGCAGTCCCACTCTCGGGTGACATTGCGCCTTTTTATTGCTTTTTACCGCCTACACAATCGCGCTTTGTTTCCTCCAACACAGTTCCTTATATCATCAACAATGGTTCCGGGCAATTGTTGACTGGTTTTTCCCATTCTTTCGTGCGTCCGATAAGGTTTGACGTTGTGCTGTTAGGCCACGAAATTAATTATTTATGCGAGCTGCAGGAAGATGCTACCTATATGCTGGAATATACTCTAACATTCGAGGTATAGGATTTACTGCTTTTATTTTTTTAGGACAAGAATAATTTTTGGAGTAATTAGTAATGAATGTGTTCCAAGCATCAAATTGTGTCAGCCTTCTAGTACAACTCTAACGATACTCACCATGAACAACAGGAAAGCAATTAACAATGTAGCACTCATCTCTCGCAGTGTTATTAGAAATGCAAATAACGGCTTCTAGTTAGCAATTTAATCTTTATCGAAACATCGCTCTCATTGCTTTGCTGCTGCTATCGCCGTATTGTGGAACTCAGGTGTGCGATGACCTTGTGTGATTCGTTCAGATTGCTCACAAGGGTCTTACCCGTGCTAGCGGTGTATTTGGCGAGTCGCATGTAAGGCAGAACCGTTGTCTGTCCGGCTGGTGCATGCTTGTGACGATCTGTGCTCACACTTGGTCCTCGCGCTCCTTGTGCCCCCTGTCTCACTTATGTTAGTTGAGGATATTCCGTACAGTGTAACAGTAGTGTTGATACTCTCAGTAGCGACCGTCTACCTTCATGTTCGACATGGATTTATTTTTTATGTTAGCCCACTGATTTGAGTCTTTGTGGTGTTGCTTCTATCTACATTTTTTTGTAATAGCAAACTTTTCATTGCTAAGTATGGTTCACTTTTAGTGCTTGATTCAAAAAATATGTTATGTTTGTTTTGGAGAAAATCAAGAACACTTAGTAGCGTTGCAAAACGTGCTGCGATTTACCTTGCTAAACAGAATTTTTATAAAAAAAAGTCATGCACGTGGTGAAATACTCATTAAGAACGAGGTTTTGAGCTATTTTGCTGAAAGAACTCTACGATGACTTCGAGATTGACAGTTAATTTTCTTAGCGTGCATCAAAAGGTTACGTGAAATTTTACTTTTAATATTATCACCATATTTCACTTGCACTTCATCATTTAAGAGGATATTGTTGACAGACCGTCTTATTCTCCGTCCGTTCATGTTTGCATAAGTCAGTTTATCTTGTGGAATTACCGAATGTTCAATTTGAGGTCTGAATCCGGAAAGAATGTTGATCTTTTTTATCTGCAAAGAAAGAACCCTGTAAAATAGATTTTAGGGATTTATTTTAGTATTATGGGTAATTATTTTATTACCTCAGTACAGCGAAAGGCTTGTAAAGCTCTCAATGCTGCAACGGCATTATTGCCTCTCACTATAGCACCCGTGCCACCGTGCCATTGCCTCCGGCGCTGCTGTAAAGGTCCCCAAAACAAATTCTGTGTCTGACGTTTGCAAATAAATGTTCAAGTCCTTAAGTCCTCCTTCCCATCATAACCTGTTTCAGCCGAGGAAGACTAATGTAGCTGTGAAAGTAATTTTCGTGTTAAATTTTTTATCTTGTGGGAAAACGAGTATTATTTTCGCTTTGATGCCACCTTCTACCATTACATCTTGAAAGCGCTTTGCAGGTTATATGCCAGTACCAGTTTATATTAAAGAATTGTTGTTGTCTATCCGAAATGCATTATATACTCAAACTGTTCTCGAGATCTGTAAAATCTTCTCAGTCGATCAAATCTCTTTAAACAGACTCTTGTTAATATTAATTCTCTAACTTTTTTCTTTGTTCCTTTATTGGGTATATCTTCAGCTAGCCTGATGATTCATTCGTATTATGCCTTATCTCCCGAAGTTTAGCAATGGACTGAGTCCACTCACCTCTTTCTCCTAGCACGAATGGTAATTTTCTTAGCATTTTGTGGTAAACTTGTTTTATAGCAATTCCCTTTTGATATTTACAGTCGTAACAATTGTTAAAGTGAAAGCAATGAGAATGGGATAACTAAATGTGGCAATGTAATCTTGATTTGACGGGAAAGACTACTCTCGCGCTCAAGACTGGGGCAGGTGATTGTGAAATGTCGGTTTCCGTATTCTTACTGAAGTCTTGTGTTACTCTGGAAAATTTTTCCGACATGCTGAATAATTTAAACATTAAAAATAGAATGTTTTATTTAGCACCATCAATAAGTTTAAAATAGTATGAATATCAGGAGACAAAGATGTAGGTTGGGCTTGATATACTGAACGGTTTTCCTTTCGGCGTTCTAGTCACTTGTCTCATGTGGTGCTTAATCATACGCTTTATTTCGTTGTTTTGCACAGTATTTTTCGGCTCTGAATTTCTCTAGAATTTTCTATGTTACACATCTTTCACTTAGAACCTGTTACAATTTTTATACTATTCATAATTAATTAAAGAAGTTAAAAGCTTAACCAAAGAAGCTCTGTAAGGAAATATTTTCTTGGGCTCAGCTCTGGTGGCGTCGAATCATGCCTAATTTCTTTTCCTCACCTTTAGTTTCTCTATTTGCCTTTGACCATAGCCATCGCCCGTTGCTCTTGCTAAGGGGCAATAAAGTGAGTGGGTGTGGGCGCAGCAAAACTGACCTGGCCAAAATAGGGCAAACGGAAGGCGGAAGTAGCTGGGCTCGGTCGATGCTCTAACGACTTTGTATCTGGGCTGGAAACCTGCGGTCATAAATTTTTTGTGTTTCTGTACTCTACTTGTCTTCTAATGATATGTTCCAATTCTTGACTTGGTTTTTGCTTCACATATTTTTTGGTTAACGTGCAAATATTGCTCTGAACGTTTCCGTAGACTGATTTAAAAGAGTACGTACTAGGGCAGCTGAATTCCTTTTTTGTTTTTAATGTATAAAGGGCCAACTTAGTTACTTAGCGCGTATGCTCGTTTTGAAAATGAGATTGCAGGCGTCAGAACGCGATACCGTGTGAGCCAACGTTGACTAAAATCATGCGCGTATACACACACCGCGACGACTGCTGTGTAGAGTTACCCTCGACCAGTTGTGATTTTGTTTATTTTTGTTGGGCGAGGCGTCCATCATAAAGCAACCCGAGCATTCCCTGCGGCTCCTGCTGTCATATCGCTGATTAATACCAGAGTTCGATGCTCTTGTTTCCCTGATGTGCTGTGTCGTGGCGACTTTTCCGTTTGTCTTTTCCTTGTATATTGATTTATTGATATTTATATATATCTTTGGATTGGCGTATGCGTTATCTGACTGTCCTAATTCATAAAATCTTAAAATCAAGGTAGTTGAAAGTTCTTCGAAGTATTAGATACCTCCTACGACGATATTTCAACTACGGATTTATTTCCGTGAATTGTCAGGTTGAGGAAAAGTTCAACTAATGAAATTGTAGGTACTTCAGGACACAGTCTAGTGGGTCGAGATTGGAGTATGTGTTTTCAAAGATGCTTATTGTTTTTGCATTGCCAGTATTTATAACAATGTGAATTGTGGCTGCGTTTGTCCTTATCTGAAGTATTGTGTTCCTACCCGAGTGCATCAGTAACAGTATGGGTTTGATCTCTTCAACTGTCAATTCTACTAATAAGTATGTCTTCATAAACGTAACTTGAATCTTTACCCCCTAGTACAATCTTAGTATCGCCATTAATATATGTTGAATGTTTGCTCGACAAGTTTCGCTACCGTGAAAAAAATGTTCTCGACTGTCAGAAAGTAAGCGTATCCACCTAGCCCATTTGATGTTTCTAATGAAATTTGTGCTTACCCGACCAGACTTCATATGCTCTTATATCGGCAAAAACATATTTTCTCGTTTCTCACCGTGCGTGTGTTTTGTTATCACGTTCAAAGTTCATTCAAGATCGTCGCAAGTTTAAGTTGAATGCTCACACCTGAGCCACCTGCCAAATCTATTTGCCCGTTCTACATTAGTAGCTAGACACACATTTTTTTTTCTTCCACCATCGTCACTTCTACAACCTAACAGCTGCCAGGTCAGCCAGTTGTATTCCTACACAATTGAGGTAGCATGAAAATTTTTGATAGCCGTTGGAAAATAAAGTTATCTGTTATGCTAAATATATTTTAATTTTCAGTCAAAAATTATGCTCTTCGGTTACTTCTTAAAAATAATTTGGATTGACCTCTCCATTCGCTTCATTCGTAAACGAAAGCGAAGATTTTGTTCATAAATATTGCAGGGCTTTGAAAAAATATATTTATGTATAAACGTACAGACAGCATGGAAAGCTGAGGGCACTTGACGACCGTAGCCCTGAATAGGTTAAATGGAAATAACAACTATTGGACTTCAATCGCGTGCCCTCATTGAATGAGAGCGGACGTGTGCGTTGCTCTGCCCAACTTCCGATGACCTCGACCAAACAATTCAGTTTGGACGGGAGTTTGTTCAGCTGCTGGGGATAAATTTACTCGAGAGTAGTGGCTTTATGCAGCAAACAGACATTTTCCGAGGCTTTCTTGTTGGCAAGCAAGTTGAAAAAGACAACTCGTGCATGCTGGTGCCCTTCAGTGTCGCCTATACTCGTGGGCTTTATTTCAGCATACGTTGTGCAAGAAACTTCCCGCCAAGTTATTTTTATGTTCAATAGTTTGATGTATGAAATGGAGTGATTTATTAAATTTTTTATATATTACAGACGTTAACATTCTCTTATATCCATTATTTTCAATGATGTAATAACGAGATTGAGAATGATAAGGCATGTACTGTTCTCATATTTTTTTGGACAAACGGTGTAAAGTTGGTAGTTTTTTATGTTTGATTATTTGTTCTACAATTGCTTAGTGTCGATAATCAGTTATTTCAACTCAAATTTATTATTTGCTGTTTTTTCGCAATTTCATATCACTTTGTCATTTTTGTTTTCTCACATCAAAAAACATTAGACGATTACAATTTTTAACACCTCCAATTCTATGGCATAAGTTTTTATCTGGTATAAAACCAGTATCAATTGAAATAACTTAAATACCCTATTTCTAGGTGCGGCACCGCGTTACGGGCGACGTCATGGTTCTCAAGATGAACAAGCTGGTGAGCAACCGCCACAACATGCTCAAGGAGGTGCAGCTCATGAACAGGTTGCACCACCCCAATATTTTAGCGTGAGTCTGGAACGCGTCTCATAGTATAGTGATCCTATCATATTAAAATAATTACAAACGTGTCAATCATGCAATACTTTTACAATATGAGAATCTCGTTTAGTTTTGACGTCTTGCAAGAGCTAAATTTGAACGTTTTCGTCCCTGCCAACTCGACGCGGCGGTAGGTACCTGGGTTCACTTCTCGCCCTAACGTGTACTTGATGACCTTCAGTGCATTTGTCCTACCTAGGTGGCTGCCTCGCGTATCACCCAGGCTTGGGGAAGGCTGTATAATTTAATTTAAAATTTAGATGTGAAATTCCCCTTTGCTGTAAGAATTCAGTATTAGAGTGTAATTGTTTATACTGATTTTGAGTTGTAAATGATCTCATGCTATTAACTATTCTACATTCTGTAAAATTGTCTAACTGCAAAAGTTATTGTAAAAGTACATAAACCCTCGTAGGAATGTTACTTCAGTGAATTCATTATAATTGTTACAGAAAATAAATATTCAACACTGAAAGAATTCTCATGACAGAAAAAGTAAAATTCTTTTAAGGGTAGATTTTATTTTCCACGAAATTCTGCCACCCAATTCTGCTCAAGTAAGTCCTAAGCTAATCAACGCTGGTCCACTGCTAATGTTTCTGGTTGTTTGTGATTATTCAAATTTCATTTTCATAATTTTTTTTCATGTGGACGACAATTTTTTTTTAGGATTTCAGCTGTGATAATTTTATTTCCTTCTTATCTTGTTTATTCTCGCTCAATTGCTATTGCTACTGGATCTTGCTGCTAATCTTCAATAATAATATCTTAGTTTTAAAATCAACAAAATATTTGTTTT
Source organism: Platorchestia sp. MABIK (assembly GCA_014220935.1). Lineage (NCBI taxonomy): Eukaryota > Metazoa > Arthropoda > Malacostraca > Amphipoda > Talitridae > Platorchestia > Platorchestia sp. MABIK. The sequence goes on from JACJUY010000946.1 coordinate 153,077, forward strand.
CTCTTATCGATTATAATAAGCAAAGGTGTAATTAAAGTTATTTAAATGCACTTTGTGCAACGACGAAAACTAAAATGAACAACTGAATTTCGTAAGCAACATAAAGATATTTTCATACACACAGAAGAATCGGTGAGTGTTCACCGTGTGAAATGGAAGATCACCTGTACGAAAAGCTCTGACTAATAAATTACTAAATGGGCTTTAATTTAGTTGGCGAATCGTTTGGGTTTCCGCATTTTGCTGAGATGGCTTACGTTCATGTTCATAATAACATAATAGTACCTGCTCGTCAAAGTGTGTGCGTCTCATTATCATGTTTGTTTCAGGTATCACGGTGTTTGTATCCACGAAGGACAAGTCCACGCTCTTACTGAAGTAAGTTGCTAGATATATCTTCGTAAACTATTGTAGTGAAGGAGCAAAATTGTATGAAATAAAGGCACGCAAGAAATACGTAATCGAATTGATGAATTCCGTTACTTGTACAGTAATTTAGAATATTTTCAATTCTTTTACAAATGTTTCTTCATACGAATGATTTTTTGAGACCTTCTGAATACATATTCCATGGAACTTTTGTATATTTTGATCTCCTCTTTCTGGAGTCATATCTGTCAAGCACGTTTACACACACCCAGTGGCCAAACTAGTGCAGAGGATTGAAATCATGTGCTTACGCTAATACTACTACCATTACTACGCTATATGTTGATGCACATTGATATTATATAACTTATAGGTCACCCTCGGGAACGTGAAATTGAGAACTTTTATTTTAAGAAACTCGTATAATGGATACTCTCGATGATTGGATGTACTTATTTTCAATTTTTGTACGTGAACGATAACTACTGAAGCTGATGGTATACTTTGAGTTGAATTTCTGTTGTAGCGTACTTGTGTTTTGGTTTACTTTCAATTGAATTTAACGCTGGAATACGTAAGTTGAAATTTCGAAGGTACGAAAATATTTCATTTAGTTTTTAGTTCGACTATATAAGAAGTTTTCAAACGGTCATTTACAAAATGACAAGCATATCGATTCATTTTTATTCTTATCGTTCATTTTGCTTTACGTTTTTCGTTTTGCTTCGTTAAGAATTCACTTGCACTATTCGTTAAGATCTACTTTCCAAACTGTGCACTTACTTGAGCTGTATGGAGGGGCTTTGAGATTAAAAAAATCTGGCTTCTCGATGCGTCTGCTCTCAGCAGAGTTTCATGCTGTGTACTGTGGTGTAACCTTTTAACTAACCGACCGCAGTGTTGACTTCCTCTGCGCCGCCAAGTCTGAATCTGAATTTTTTACACTAAGTCCTTAAGCAGTTATATTCAGAGAAAAATAACCTTCAGCAGTTATATTCAGAGAAAAAATAACCTTCAGCAGTTATATTCAGAGAAAAAATTACATGTTAGTAAAATGATGATTTTTTGTAAATGATTTCTCGTATGTTGTGCAGTAATGAGGTGCATTTGTAAATTTCCAGTATATCAGTGGAGGTTCCCTGGACGTAATGTTGCAAGACCGCTCGGTGGAGATCAGCTGGCTGGCGAGGGTGTCTCTGGCGGCCGACATAGCGAGGGGCATGACTTACCTGCACTCGCAGGGCGTTTTTCACAGGGATCTCACTTCCAAGGTATCTGCTTCACCTCGGGTTTCCAGGAAAGGTTATGTGAAATTTGAGGTTACAGCAATTTCGACTACACTAAACATTTCATCTAGCTGGTTAGTGTGAGCGTTGTTGAGAATGTGTGGAAACAGTTTTGGAGAAGATGAATGGGATTTTGTCAAGACATGTAGAACGAGCCCGAATGAAACTAGTTCAATCGTTTTTTAACCTTCAGACTCGCATAAAAGGAAAAATTTTCCTCGAAAATTTAGTGAACGGTGAGGTAATTTTACAGTATGCAAGTACAGGGTGCAAGAATGCAAGTACAGGGTGAGGAAAAAGTTCATGGACTAAGTTAATTGGTAATATGTCTGCAGTAGAATAGTGTAATGAAACAAAAATTGCTCTCACGTTAATATACTAACTACCATGAATCTAAATAGATAATTTTTCAATGCGTGTGACTTTTGCATTGATTGACCTCTAAAGTCTTCCTCTAAAACTTTCAACAGAGACACGCTGATTCTCTCGCGAACTTTTGTCGGCGATAGACAGTTTTCTTTTCTTCAGGGATGCCTGCGGCCTGTTTTGTCAGCACTCTTGTCATTCTGAGGATTGTATTTTGCTTCCACAGTGAACATCTTTTCTGCTGGAAAGACAAGCTCTCCCTTTGATGTATTTGAATGATGATCGTCAATAACGGTTTGACGTTTACTCATTAACAAAATATTACAGAAAGGTTTAACTACAATTTCTGTCTGAAATGAAACATGAAAGCAAGATATCAGCAATAAATGTAAATATATTTTTGGTGGAGACAAATATTTGACAGTGATACTTTAACTGAAACAATATGTTAAGTGACTGATGTCTATATAATTAAAACTATTGTCGAAAGTAATCAAATACCTAGAAAAATACTGTCATAACAGCACCTGAACGAGTCGAATTTCTCATGACTAACTGATGTATTTTCTTACATTCACTTTCGTTCTAGAATTGTTGTTAAAGATAATTTCCTTACAGAATGTGTTGATAAAAGAACTGGGCGCTGGCGTCCGTAAGAAGAGAGAAGCCGTAGTTGCGGATTTCGGGCTTGCTGCACCCATACCTCGTGACAAGTGAGATATCACCTTATCCTGACCGAATGATGTTTTGTGCATCAGGTTTACTAATGTCGTTTTGATGATGGTTTAACAATTTTGCCTGTTCTTATTATTTCTAAATCATTTTCATAAGTTATTTTACTGGGTGAGTGCGATATGCAAGTGTCTACTCAGTTTTCTGTGAGCAAATTCATTTTTTATGAGCATGTGAGCTACGTGATATGAGTGACAAAATAGTAAATATGTTTTTCAGTTTGGTAAAAAAAGCGAATGACTAATGATATTTAATCATATGCATGTGACCGGCAATTATTATATATTGCGAACTTAATATCTACATTCTGTCCATTTATTACTCAATATGCCGTCTCTTACACAAATCACAAGCTCTAACCTGCTTCGAAAACTTTACCACATTACACAGCGTATCTTGTGTTTCATTCAGGCTTTTTGAGGAAACTCCTATAATTCACATTGTTGTACGACTGAAAACGCTGGCTTCGAACTCCTCTAAAATGGGTTAAACAGACAAATTTATCGTATTGAGATCAGGTTATGAGAAAGTTGCATTTTCTTCCAGAACCTTAGAAAATGGTCTAGACATCTTCGTATTTTGCTTGAAATACAAGAAAGCGCGCTGTATGTACGGTTAAAAAGTGAACTGCTTGTTTTTTAAATACTTTTCAGCTTCTGTGAGCGCCAAAATTTAAATTCATTCAATCTACGAATTTACTTTTACTTTCGCACGTTATTGAACCGAAATGATAGATTTCTTTATTTTCGAATTACAGCCCACAGAAAAACAATGGCGGGGTTTTAACGTCTGATGACTGTTCTTAGGGAAACTGCTACTTTCCCAGCGCTGCCTCAATAGTGAAAATTTTCTCAGCTTTAAAAAATTCTGTAGTCTCACCTATGTTCTAAAACAGTGTCAGAGTTCGTACCGTCCTTGAACTTGTTCAGAATGCCATAGCCCAGTTTTATTCACTAATTTTTGCAAGAGAGCCACATCGCTTAAACGCATTGATTGAGAGAGCCGCAGCTACTGCAAGTTAGCGTATACTATACAAATTAAATATTAATTAATTAATTTATATATTTTCCGAGAGCCGTGAATTGAGTCATCGCGAGCCGCGCAATGAATACCACTGCCATAGCCGGTAGTTTTCCCTTTTAGAGCTCAGTGAGATGCTGACTCTTTTGCGGTAAATTTTTTTAACGATGCTCCTTATAGTTTTTAACTCATCAATCCCTCCGGTGAACTTTCGCAGTGGTGTCTATGGGTTTCATCAGACTTTTTGACGGTTTTGCTAGTGGTAATTTTGAGGTGGTAGCAGTTCGAAAGCGGATGCTTTGAGGACCAAATTCGTTTGTTGCAAGCTTTTCAAACTCATGCAAGTGTGCGATTTTGGAACTTTCCTTAACATGACAATCTTTGATTTTGTCTCACCCGCACCCTATAGCTAATTGCTGGGTGCTATTCACCCATTTTGTTGAATAATGAAGGCATTATATGAGAGGATCTAAAAGATAGACCTGTTCTTGGCAGTTCTCAAATTTACGCAAATAATATCTTTATAAACAAGATTTTTTAGATTCACCAATACTCTTATTTGTTTACACTCTATTGATAATTATTTAGTCGTGATCTTGTTTCAACTTGCCCCTTTAACAATATGAGGACACTGGTGTCCATTTTCTAAAACAATCGACTTATTTTTAGCCACTATGTACCCTAATAAATTTTTTCAAAGTTCACTGCCGAGTGGTTGTTTCTCATTCTGATGCCTGTGTCAGCCTAATATTGGTGGTTGTAATAACCTGAAAGGAGTAAAACGAATCAGACGTTACGGGGTTGTACATAACGATTATGCATGTTGGTTCGAGAACGAGTTCGGTATTCTATTAGTTATTACAAAATTTTTTCATCGTTTATCTGATGGCAATTTCAATCAAACTGACGTTTAGGTCGTATTCATTTTTTTCAGAAGCGTACGTATGAGTCAAGTTGGTTCCCCGTACTGGATGGCGCCCGAAGTCGTCCGAGGGGAATGGTACGACCACAGGGCCGACGTTTTCAGTTTTGGCATTATTCTGTGCGAAATGATCGCGCGGTGAGTGAGGTTTCTTCCCTTGTACAACAGTTCTCGAATCAATGACATAAGTCAGTCCGAACATACGCCTTATGAGAAATATACTATGAATTCAATTTTCATGTTATCTTGGCAGAGAAATCACTTAATTTTACATTAATACTTGCCATAAATTTGTTCTGAATTAAAATCGTATGCATCACAATGCATGTAATTATTCTCATGGAAACATGCCATAAGGGAAAAATCACTTGATTGTATATTGATCCCTGCCTTAAATTTATGCTGAATAAAATAATTTGTATAAGAAACTTGTTTTTTTATAGATCTAGAGCAATTTTAATATTTTATTTTTGAAACCTATTGCAGGTGCGAAGCAGACCCTGATGTTTTACCCCGGACCAATAACTTTGGTGTCCACTATTTAGCTTTTTCGCGTATGTGCCAAAACGACTGCCCTCCTTACTTCCTACAAATGGCATTTCAGTGTTGTCAGGTAAGCTGTCATTCAGCATTAATATTTCATAAATATTAGTTTAAGGTTCTATGTTGTTTGAGAAGGTTTAACTCTCACAGTACGTGTTTTCATTTTTTGTGTCCTTGGTTGACTTTCGCGTTTTTTTTAGATTGATAACCTACTTGTGATAGTGATAGGTAAGAATGGTGCTGAATTTTGAAGTGAGATATTATCTAACGACTTGAAACGGTTCTGAGTTGCATGACATACAAGTGATGTTTGAAACATGATACCGTGGAGGTGACCGCCTTCGTTGCTGCACGTTACCGCTTTAGTTTTTATATCCCCCACATTCTTTCCTTTGTTTGGTGATCATTTAGATTTGGGCTATTGCTTCGTATTGTTTAACCAAACTTCTTCCATATTAAATTACCTCCGACGCATGTCTAAGGAAATTTCTCATCATTTTAATGTATCGTCTAGCATTCACTGTAACTGTTCGTCCACCATCTTCAAAGAAGTAGGGATCAATGATGTAGTCGCGTGATTTGCTCTCTACACTGAGACTCATGAGTGCTGCCGACGTTGGACCTGTCTAGGATTCGTTACCGACAGTTCTGGTTCACTACCCTATTCAAATAATGAGCTTTGCCTAATATGGAAATTATGGCTTCGTTTTTCTCCAGCGAGTTGCAGCATCTGTAGAGCGAACTCTTTGTGCTTTTCATTCCATTGCCCCACTACTATGATTTATATAACTGAAGTGTATCTCGGTTTTTAAAATTCGGCTGAATTTGAGTAAACTAATTTTCTTACATTTTTTCAGATCGATCCAAGTACTCGATTCAGCTTTGAAGAGCTAACAAAGAATTTTGAATGGTTGCTCAATAAGTTTATGGGACACCGAGCATCATCCGCAATGAGGAAACAGAAAGGTACGGTTAAGTTTTGTTGTTGCATCTTCATTGTTGTGTAGAAAATCCTGACAAAATTGTGTAAAGCGTTGAAGTAGAAAAATAAATCTGTGCATGTTAATACCTGTTAGAAAAAATACTAGAGAAATTGATGGCGAGCAGTGTTGATTTTGAATATTTTGGTTGCGTTGCTGTAAATTTTCGCTTGTGAAATATTCTCAAACTTATTCCGGTTTCGTCATCCTAACCTTGTTGGAAAGTTTTTAAATGTTTGTGTGTAAAAGTGGCATAAAATTTTATGTAAGGATTATGTAATTTCGTGTAGAAGACTATGATTGCCGTTTATGCTCTTTTATACTCAGATACGTTTCTGAACAGTTCTTAAATGAATAGATAAATATAATCACTCAAGAATTTAATCCACGCATATGCCTCTCAATTTGAAGTTCGATAGCCGTTTTTATTGCATCTTCTAACAAACTTTCTTAGTGTTCAGCGTTAGTCCGCTTAGCAATTATTCTGTTACGTTTAAACCAGAAAATAATGCGTCAACTGTTCCAGAAGTAATAACATTGGATAATGATTCCAGTTTGTCATCGGCGCTCATTATCGGACGACTGCTTGATGCTAGGGCGCTCTAATAGCAGCGGCGACGAAGTCAGTTGTGGCAGCAGCTCGGGCAGCCACGGTAGCGGAGGCTCGTCCGCTGCGCCGTCTTCTACTGCGGCGGCCGAGATGGGCCGCACTCCACAGGAGGTCGTGGAGCGCATGGGCGCTGCTGACCCTTACTTTAGTCCATCCACAGCCACGGTGAACCCGTTCACTCGCGTTAAATTGCCAGCGCCATCGCGGCTCACTGTCGGTGATGGCGCACGGTTCTGTCATTCCCTGCCTGACCCTCTGCCCAGCAAACCAAGTGCACATAACGGACAGCATTCTTCCTCTTCACATTTGACACGAGCCGCTGTGGCTGCCACCTCTACTAGAGCACCTCTTCCTCACCACCACGGGTCCCACACAAGTCTTTCCCACCACACCCACGATCCTTCTGGTCGTTCTTCGTTGTTGCTCAGGCAGGAGGGCGGAAGCGGAGGAGGGGGTGGTGGAGCCCACGGGCAACACCTTGTGGGAGCTATCAAAAGAAGAGGGTCTGGTGAAAGTGGCTTCTTCAGTGTTGGTGACATGGAGAGAACAGGTACTCCCGACCAGTGGCTCAGCTACTCTGAATTAAGCTCAACTTCTCTTGCTTATGAAGATGAGGAGCGCTCGTGGGTCACAGACAGCTCCGAGGATCTGTGTGGGCAGGAGGAACCAGATACTCACGAACCTGATATCAAAGCCATCGTTGAATTTTTTGAAAATGGATACGGGTCTTTGAGGTCCGGCCCTTTAATAGGCCGCCGCTCCTCGCGGCTGTCCCCTCGATCTCCGGCCAGCCCTCCTCACCTTCACGGCAGGAGCGCTAGTAGCAGACCTAGTTCTAAAATAACACCCAGGTGTGTCAGCACTCGGCGAGATACTTTTAGAATCAAAGATAGACCCAAGATGTACATAACGGAGGGAATTGTACGCGCGAAGAGAGATCTCTTCGAACCCAAGTGATTGTTTATGGGAGAAAAATATGTAAAGCGCAAGTTATTTGTTCCTTAGTTTTTCGAAACTGGGAAAAGCACATTAGCTTGCAGCTGAGCGGACCACCAAGTCTTTTACTCGTTAGCTGTTTTTTTCTTCCTAGTCAGAAATTCAATATCTTCGTGCAGTCAGCAACGCAATTTTTTCTTATTCAATGAAGTTTAAGTAGACGTTACACGATAACGCTTTCTTTGCTACTAATCACTAACTTCATTTTAAGAATCACATTTAAATTTTGTCTTCAGCACCAAGTGAGGGAATATCAGACGCTAAAACATTTCTGTTTCTCTACGAGTACGCACTTTTTTCTACATAGGAAGTGGTTTCCGTCACAAATTGAATCAAAATCTCACTCTATACTTCTAAAATTTTAGTCAATATCGTGTCAAGGTCAGCTGCATTGTAAGAGGGATTGTTAATGATGCTGAGAACTTCAAGTCTAGCTAGTTCTTAGTTTCTTGTCGACCTTAACATTATTCATTAGATTCCTATCGTTAAACTATTGGGTTGTAACGTAACAGTATTTTTGGAGGCAAACTACGCGAATAAGACCTGGTTGCGGAAACGGAGCAGCTTTTTATCCGTCCTAGATTACCGAGTATATAAAATTTCGGTTAACTGTCTAATTTATAATGATGTATTTATTGAAACATGATATTAAATGCATTGTTCTCAGCTTTGCAATGAACACGTTTCTTGCGCAAACTGTGTTCCAATTTGGGATCGTTTCTCCATTCTCTTACGTCGAACCCATTTTTTTGATTAATGAATTTTCAAAAATGTCTCCTTCCCGTTCTTTGGTAGCGCTCAAGTATAGTTGACATCTTTGGGTATTCTTCGTGTTAATCGTAAGAGCACTTGTTTTTCATGCAGTCTCATCCAGCTTTCAGCGTTAGATAACGCAGTTCGAATCCTTGCCAGGATAGTCTTTCATGTTTTGAAGAAAATCTGTCGAAAATACCTAGTTAAATAATGTTTAGTTTAAATAAAATGCAAACTTCGTCACAAACGTAGCCAAATGGATTTGCTTCGTTATCTATATAACAACGTATGAAAGAATTTAATTTGGTCCACAAATGGGTATGCCTCAGATACTTTAGCCAGTCACAAATTGTATCACGCTGTGTTTTCTAAGCTCATTCCTATATAGTTAAATCTGATAACATTCATTTTTGATGAGGAATATGGTGCTTAGTAGCTGTACAAATTTACTTTGCCGTCCACGTTGTTGAATTTGGAAAAACTTGGGGTTAAATGTTACTTCTGATGAACCGTTTGAGACGCACAGGAACTGGATGGAGATACAGCCAGCCATAGTTCAGTGACAGCTCGCGGAGGGTATCATAATAGATTTATCCTTTTAACACTAAACGAATGTAAGGCAGTAACATTTTGCACAATGAATGAACACATTCAATTCTCCTGCAGTTCAAATTCTTTGTTGGGAACCTAAGTTTTGTTTTCACAACCGAGGTTTTGATTGTGAAAATCTGTTTGCTTTTCTTTCTCTCCTTTGTCAGGTTCATCCTGTTTATTTTAATCCATAGAATGTCGAGCATCTCCTGAAGATGACTTCAATACTGTGCCACACTTTATGCGAAGTTTAATTATTCTTAATCTTAAGAATTAGTAAAAAAAAGCTTACCTTTATAATTTGCATCGGAAGGATTGATCTTATGATTCCATTAGGATTAGGAACAGTAATACCTAAAATTAATTCTAGTAGGTATTTGAGTTGTAAAAACATTCAATTTAAACAAACTTTAGTGTTTCGATTCACTTTCTCAATAGTTTATCCCAGTCAGTATTTTATTTTTGTAAAAGTGTAGGTATCTGAAAACAAAGCAAACGTTTCCTCAAAAACATGTTGCGCTGTCTTCGAGTTGAGTTACAATGTACGATTTAAGCTTATCATTCACACCTGAGTCAAATTGTTCAGCGATAAAAGTTACTTATTCCAATTAGTACTAAGACCTTACTATCAGATTGCTCAAATCTTTCCGTTGGCAATATCGTTGTTACTCTTTTCTATCTGCTATAAGTGTGAACGTTTACTTCGATGAAATAGCAAATATTTTAGTTTTTCTCGGGCAAATTTGTTTAGAGTGGGGAAAATCTTATGTAAAAATTAGTAAATTGCCTTTCTTTGTTCATAAGCATTCAAATGTTGACATACGAGTTAATTTTTTTTTAGTAATTTTATAACGGAGTTGAGGTTGCAGTATCGGCTGGTATCATTCTAAATGTTTGATACATGCTACGATCCTTGCTTCCTTCTTTTTGAAGTTTAATAATAGCAATCGTGCTCTACTTTTAATCCTTTGTTTCACATTAAGAAGGTTTCTTTTAATTCCATAAGTTTTCCCGAGACAAGTTCCTACGCACCAGCAATAAAAGTGCATAGATGCGTTTGCCTTTAATTAGATGCTCATTGTAATCTGTAAAACAGTCGCAGTCCTAAGTCATTAAAGCTTTAAGAATAGATTGATAGACTTATAACAAGAATTTTATTTTTCTCGACTACTTTTAGCTCACACTTATTGTTAAGGGGATAAATGACTGAAGTGCATTATTTATCGTCGTGTACATAAGAACTTAATAATCTATAGCTATTGCTAAGATGCTTCCTTCAGCAGGGTTGTAATAGAATTGAACTACTGTAGTTGAAGTTCATTTAAAATAAAGTAGTCTTCCGAAATTCCCATTTTTAATTTGTCCTCGTTTCATAAGGAGACCAAAAAAAGAGTTCATCCCTCACCAACGCGGGCAAAAAATGAAAACGAATACCTTTAAATTGAAAAGCACAAAAAACTGGAAAACTATATTATTCATAGTGGAAAAATTGACAATCTGCACTTGACTAGCAGTGTATCAAAGGAATCGAATTTCACAACATCGACGAACATAATGCCAGATCTCTTTTAATACAATCTAGAAGACATATTCAGCATTACATCTAACTCTTTACGATGCGAAAATTAATTCGGAAACAATGGTAAAAGAAATGAACGTTTTAGGAATATGTACATTCATGCTACATTACAAAATGAGATAAACAAATGTCAGTGATATTCCACACCACGCGACGAAACATTTACGAGTTCAAGAGCCACCATTAGATGGCTGATGGCGATGAATTTGAACTGAAACTCATTTTTATTCCTTTGCCTTGTGAGAGAGAACAAACTACCCAAATCGCAGATAGCCAGCCCGTGACACACTACGATAGACACCGACCCCCGTCCCTCCCCATCGAAGATTACCGCAGTATTTAGTCCTTGTCCGGCAATGTCGGCCCCGCCGCCGTGGAAGCGTTCACCCGCAGCACTGCTCCAGGGGATGGGTACGGCCGCTGCTGGAACAGTTGTCCTCCAGCAGTGGTATCCACACCCGTTTTAGCCTCCGTGCGGTCGGGTAGTCCACTCGACCACGTACCCCTGGAAAGCGTGATAACCGCACCATTCAAAGTAATCAAAACACGCAAGAAAAGACTGACAGTGATGAGCGTCGCCGCTTGACCTCAAATCACATTTCCGCAACACAGCGAAAAATCGTAGTTTCGAATGAGGTCTTGGAAACAACTTGTTACCGCTGAATTATACAAAATGAACATGAAAAATCGACGCATGCGGTGTCCTGTCAAATTCTGCTTCAATCTGTAAACACTAATTGGACTTCCCAAAGAAACGGCGACGAACAGCAATAAATTTGATTGAAAAGAGAAAGTAAAAGAAATTAAATGATGCAAGTAAAATGTTTTACAATGCACCTACATCATCGGCCGACTTCAAAATCTTAGACTCTGGCTCAACCCCATGTGATCCAAGGATTTTAGAGTTTACAAATTTTTAAACGTAAACCTGCCTTCAACAATATGTACGGCAGTTAATACGCGCTGCAAATAGTGAATAGATAATTATCTTTTCAATTTTCTCTTTTTTTAATTTTTTTGTTTTCGTGATATCTTTTAATGACTGTAATTAATAGTTTTTCCTCTTTTATTTCAAACATAATGATTTGTATTTTTTGAATTGTTGATGGAGCATAGTGATGCAAAAAAAACGGTTTTATTTAATGGCAGTTTTTTTGCAAAAAAAACATGTTTTTTGTGTTTTTTTTTTCGTTTTTTTTTGCACACACTCAAATTTTGTTAGGTATATGTCTGGTTTTTTTTTGGTCATATAAAATATATTAATTTCAATGTTTTGGAGTCATGATTTTTTGTAATAAAAACATCAAAAGGAAACCATACATTAAAAGTGGTGGCAGATAACCCACAATTACCCAGAGGAATCTAAGAGGAACAGCCAGAGCCACAGAACTTATATTGATGGAGTCAAAATTCAGAGCTTACTATCTTTACTATGTCTGATTTTATTTTTATGCGACCAAAATATTCAGACACAGTAGAGATAATAAGCTCTGAATTTTGACTCCATCAATATAAGTTCTGTGGCTCTTGCTGTTCCTCTCAGACTCCTCTTGGTAATTGTGGGTTATCTGCCACCACTTTTACTGTAGGGTTTCCTTTTAATGTTTGATTACAAAAAATCATGACTGAAGAACATGGATATTAATTTATTTTATGTGACCAAAAAAAACCACGCTGTTTTTTTAAAACGTTTTTTACTTAAAAATCATGACCAAAAAACTGGATATTAATGTATTTTGTGACCAAAAAACCATGCTGTTTTATTTTACATGTTTTTTTACAAAAATCGTTATTTTTTAAAAAATCATACATCATATTTTTAAAAATAATGTTTTAAAAAAATTCATGTGTAAAAAACATGGATATGAATATATTTTATGTGACCATAAAAAGATGCTTTTTTTTAAAAAAGTTTTACAAAAAATCATGACTAATAAATATGAATATTAATATATCTTATATGACCAAAAAACATGCTGTTTTTTCACAAAAAAATCATGACTAAAAAAAGTATAAATATTTTAAAAACATGTTCTTTGAAAAAAATGATGACTAGAAAAACCTGTATAATAATATATTTTATGTAACCAAAAAACCATGCTGCTTTTTTCACATTTTTTGGTCAATATGCAGTTTAATGCTCCCACAGAAATTAAAAATTCCATTCCAAAGAATCACTAAAGGAACACATTTAAAAATGTTTTACACGAATGATATTCTGCTCGCTGATGCGTTTTTTTCTGAGTTATTTAACTTTGAAATTTTTGTGTCCCATAGCAGTTGCGCGCTGGAGCTGTTAGAATACGTTTGGGTACTTGTAATTTATTATTAGCCGACCCCG